>VDFB02028983.1:0-14609 GCA_007258455.2 Sequoia sempervirens
TGAAGAAGCTCTTGTAAACACAACTGTTGACACTGATTTGGATGTAAACAAATTTCAAGCCATGGAGGGACATTTGTCTTCCCCTACTTGTCTTTCATTTTCTGAAAAAGATGATGCCTCCATGACACATCCACATAATTCATCGCTCTATCTTGAAGTCATGATCCATAAACACCGAATTAGACGTGTCTTAATAGATGGAGGAGTCAGTTTAAACATTTGTACCTTAAAGCTCATAAATGCCTTGGGAATATCAGAAAATTCTATTGATCCTGAAGGAAAATAACCATTAAGGCATATGATGATGAAGAAAGAGCTTCTAAGGGATTAATATTGCTACCTATCAAAGTGGGACCTGTTGTGAAGAATAATTTTTGTCAGGTTCTAGATCGAGATCTGTCTTATAACATACTTTTAGGTCGTTCGTGGATCCATGATATGCAAGCCGTACCATCAATGTACCATCAATGCCTCAAGTTTCCATATGATGGACAAGAAATAACCATACAAGCTGATTACAATAGCACACAAACTTGTTCAAATCTTTGAGCAACTCAAGATTCCTTTGTGCCACATAATAGGGAGGCTCTTGCTGTTTCTTCTTCCAATCTACAAGGCCAATTGCAAGAACTGACAAAGAATCTTGACACTAGTTAAATTTTAAAGACAAAGGGGTAGGTGAATATTCGCTATCTCTTTCTACCTTACTGCCTCTTCTCGAAGTCACCGCGGTCATCAACCTTATCCGTCGAAGATTGCAACAACCTCTACATCTCAACCTACGTGCCAATCACAAGTTTGTTGAACAAGGTCATTAAGTCAACCACGACGGAAGAAGATAGGGACATCCTAAGTTGGCTATACAAAGATGAAGATGAATCTCTCTTGCACATTAAGTTACCTACAGAACAATATGGTAAGGGGTACGCTATCATGCAGAAAATGGGCTATGAAGGAAATATTCCTATAGGAAAAAGAAGAGAAGGAATCGTGGAGCCAATTCAACCTATTTCAATACATCCAAATGATAAAACAGGACTTGGATATGGTAAAGATACACAAGAGTCAACTTCATAGCAAGCACAACAAGGAGAATCAATTTTAGATAAACATCCTGAAGATGTCACTCTAAAAAAACCTTATGGATCAGTTTTCCAATTGCAGAATGGTTCAGATACTGAATCTAATGAATATGAATGGGACACCATTTATAATGATGAATTTTGGAGAGACAAACAAGTTGATACCATACACAAATATGCACCCATTCTCATACAAGGAGAAGGTTCAAGGCCTCCACTTGATTATGTTTTACAAAGCGATCATGACTCAAGTGAGGATGAATTAGATTTTAATGAGATTGATAATCGACAAGAGAATACCATCATAGACCTTGTCTACCATGAAGATGACAACCACATCATGACCTTGATAGCTCAAGACCTTACCCAATCTAATGATCCTATGCCTTTAGTTTATCCAGAACTTATTGATTGGGACAATGATGCACCTATCCACATCCCTACATTTCATGATGATGAGGACATTATAAATTTCATTTGTTCCTCTAATGAAGAAAATAATTGTTTCATCCAAGAATTTCATACTCACAATTTTGATAGGGAGGGTGTCAAGTCTCTTAGCTGCAAAATAAATGAAATAACAAATGGATCTATCGGTGAAAATTGAAAAATGGTAGTGGTAGATCACAACAAGAGAAAAATAAAGAGCGAATCTGATAGTGAAAACCTTTCTGAGGCACTGAAGGATGAGAAACTTGACACTCTTCCCAAGCATTATCATGAAAGATCTTCTATTCTGATCAAACCAACAGAATCAATCAACATAAGTACAATAGAGCAACCAAAAGTATTGCAACTTGTAGCGTCATTAACAGTCGAGGAAGTACTAAAATTCATGGAGTTCTTGAAGGAGAATCAAATTAATTTTGCTTGGTCATATGCTGATATGCTAGGGTTAGATCCTAATCTGATAATGCATCATTTATCTATAAATGCAGGGGCAAAACTCGTGAGGCAAAAACTTAGAAAAATGCATCCACATGTTGCATTATTGGTCAAAGAGGAATTAAAGAAGGATTTAGATGTTGGGTTCATTCAGACTATTGACTATGCAGAATGGATTTCCAATATTGTACCTATTTCAAAGCTAGATGGAAGGATTAGAATTTGTACAGATTTCAAAGATTTGAACAAAGCTTGTCCCAAAGATGACTTCCCTTTGCCAAACATAGATATGATTGTTGATTTAACTATTGGCCATGCAATGTATTCATTAATGGATGGATTTTCAAGATACAACTAGATAAAGATTGCACTAGAGGATCAAGATAAAACAACGTTCACATGCCCTTGGGGTACCTATTGCTGGAACGTAATGCCATTTGGGTTAAAGAACACCGGAGCTACTTATCAAAGAGCAATGACAACCATTTTTCATGATATGATGCACGCATTCATGGAAGACTATGTGGATGAATTATTAGCCAAATCTCACACAAGAGAAGGACATTTAGAAATCTTGTCAAAAATATTTATTAGAATGGAGAAGTTCAATGTTCGACTCAATCCAAAGAAATGTGTCTTCGGTGTTACATCTGGAAAACTCCTAGGATACATTGTTTCAGGAAAGGGCATAGAGGTTGATCCAGAAAAAGTACAAGCTATAATGGACATGCCGCCACCATGAAATATCAGTCAGTTTCGATCATTGCAAGGAAGAGTACAGTCCATCAGAAGGTTTATAGCTCAATTGGTAGAAAAAAGCTTACCATTTACACATTTATTGCATAAAAATGTCCCATTCAAATGGGAAGACAAATGCGAAGCAGCATTTAATCAGATCAAGCAATATCTGATGAACCCACCAGTTTTAATTCCACCCATTCTAGGAAAGCCACTCATACTTTATATTTCAGCAACAAAAGTATCCTTGGGAGCATTATTAGCACAAGAGGATTCTACAGGTAAAGAAAGGGCCATATACTATATTAGTAGAACTTTAACAAGTCATGAATTAAACTACACTTTCATTGAAAAAGCTTGCCTTGCAGTGGTGTTTGCTTCTCAAAAGTTGCGACATTATATGTTGGTTCATACAGTTAAGCTGATAACCAAAATTGATCCACTAAAATACCTTTTAAGCAGATCTACTTTAACAGGAAGACTTGCAAAATGGAATTGATGATCATAAGTCAGGTTCAGGTATTCTCATCACTCTGGATCATGTCAAGGAATGAGATCATCGCCGGATCAGTGTGGCTCTTCGTGAAAATCAATTATAATTGGGGTTTCCAGATCGAGGATCGACCAACAGTCATTCCGGATACTGAGTGGATCTTATACATAATCCGGGGTAGAGATTCATACTTCCATTCCATTCCATTCCATTCCTTCCTTCCGTTGGTGTGGTGGTCTTTTTGAAGGACATACGCCATTTACCACTTGTCATATGGATTTGATGTTTCCTTGCACAAATAACATAGCTAAATATGAGGCATTGCTCATAGGGATAAAGATAGCCTTGGAATGGCGGATTACAGAGCTGCAAGTCTACGGTGATTCCCAACTTGTCATTAATCAAATTAATGATGATTATCAAACTAAAGATGATAAGTTGCTACCTTACAAAAACATGGTGGATGATTATAAGAAGTATTTTGTGTCAATCAAGTTTTCACAAATCTCAAGGATTGATAATAAAGTTGCAGATGCAATGGCTACAATTGCTTCCTTATTACAACTATCAGAAGATCAAACCAAGCATGAATTCTTGGTGGAACAATTGTTTTCTACTACCATATTATCTGGGGCCGATGCCATGTCATTTAACACGATTACGATTCACCTTTTGCTTAGCAAGACGCCACCTGTTGGTGCCAACGCCATGCTGATGCGCAAACAAAATTTCTCGTCAATCATCCACTCTCACCTTAATCGTCAGCCATCAGCCATAAATGTAAGATGTGGATGGTACTCGCCGATGTCTTGAACATGGCGACTTTGAGAAAAAGAAACCTTATAAGAGGTTCATGGTGGTATTTGTGGAACTCATTCAAGTGGTTTAACCTTAGCCAAGAAACTTGTCAGAATGGGATATTATTGGCCTACCATGTAGAAAGAATCTTTTACTCTTGTCAAGAAGTGTTCTAAATGTTAGATCCATGGGAATCTTATTCATGCACCTGCACAGGAACTGCAACCTTTCACTCCGACATGGCCTTTTTCTCAGTGGGTACTGGATCTTGTTGGATAAATTCATCCTTCATCATCAAATGGGCATAAATTCATTATCACAGCTACGAAGTTTTTTACAAAATGGATTGAAGCTGTTCCTTTGATGACTATGACCAGTAAACAAATCTCTTCCTTCATCCTAAATTACATCATTTGTAGATATGTAATTCCTAATTCTATCATTACTGATAATGGGAGGCCTTTCAAGAATCAGGATGTTGATGAACTTTGTGAAAGATTTCACATCCAACACCGGTTCTCTACACCTTACTATCCAGAAGGTAATGGTCAAGTAGAAGCTTCCAACAAAACAATCTTGAAGATTTTGAAGAAGACAATAAATGATGCCGGTCATGATTGGCATGTCCAATTAAATCTAGCTTTGTGGGCATATAGAACCAACATTCGCACACCAATGGGAGCTACCCCATATGCCTTGGTCTATGGAGTAGAAGTGATCTTACCATTAGAGGTTGAAATACATTCACTTAGAGTCTCACTCAAAGGATTGATAAATGATGAAGACTACAGAGTATCTCGTCTACAAGAGCTAGAATTGTTAGATGAAAGATGTCAACATGCAGCCAATCATTTGAAGGGTTATCAACAAATTATGTCTCGTAGCTACAATCATAGAGTTAAACCACAGACCTTTCAAGTAGGTGAATTAGTATTAAGAGAAAATCCATGTAATCAGCAAGACAGAGAAAAGAAAGGAAAATTTGAACCCAACTGGCTTGGTCCATTTGTTATCATTGCAGCATATGGTTCTGGTGCATATCAGTTATCTACATCAGAAGGGGACCTGTTTGAAGAACCAATCAATAGCATTCATTTGAAGAAGTTCTATGTCTGAATCATAAAAGTCCAGAAAAAATCATAAAAATCATAAAAAGTCCTGAAAAAATCCAAAAATCAGAAAAAAAAGTCCTAAAAAAGTTCCAAACAAATCAGAAAAAAGTCTTGAAAAAAATCCAAAACATCAAAAAAATCCTGAAAAAGTGCAATAAAAAAAAGTGGTGAAAACTTGGAAAACAGGCACTACTTGTGATCAAAATAGGCTCCTCCATCTATTAGCTTATGTCTTGCATTCACTTTCGGCATCATCCATCCATATCTATCATCTGTACATATTTTTCATATCCATATTATATAATAGGAATCCTTATGTTTCATCATGGCTTGATGAAATTTGTACACATCCTTAATCTTTAGGTTGTGTTCACACTGGGGGCAGCAATATAGACTGAACAAGAGAGGGGCAACAAGCTTTTCGAACATCACAAACAGATACAAGACGGTTTGTCAAAATGCAAAAAAAATTGACGTATCAAATCAACCACAACATGCTTATTCAATGCCAATTGAAATCGAAACAACATTATCCAAACAAACATCAAAACAAGAACATCAATGATGATAAACAAGTTGGATGATCTTAATCTGAATAATGTTTGAAATATTTTAGGAAAGATTTGAATGGTTGTTTGATTTTCTATCATATCTCTAGAGCAATTCAATGATGTACTGAACTAGAAAAGAAAGAAAGGAGTATAATTTTTCTTTGTCTGCTGTTTGCGAGGAAATCATTAGTACTATGCAAATTGGTCACGAGACATGCTCTACTACATATCATTGATGACATTTCAGAATTTTCATGGGAAACGGGTTAACTCTTGTCTGTTTATGCAAGCAATACTCAGGTCATCTCGGTTCAATTATACCTAGATGCTTGTATTATCTTGCTATATCAAAAATCATGAAAACAATACTCAGGTCATCACTAGTGCTAACATACCTTTTGATGCTTGTATTAACTTTCAACATTTCAATGCTCTATGATGATACAAAAAGCACAAATAAGCTCTTAGAATGGCAATATTGTACGAATATCCTGCATGGTTAGTATAGATTGCATTCATGTTAGAATCTGCATTTTTCATTTATAGATTTTCCCAAACGCTAGAAAAATATCAAATGTGTCATATCTTTTTGAATAAAATGACTGAGTACATTTTGACATTCACAAAAATATCATTTCATACATTTTTCATACATATTTGCATCAAAAAAATCATAAAAACAAAGCATACATCATAATCAAAACATTTATAGGCATTCATAAATTGTTTCATTCATCATATTCATATAATCATTCATCAATAGATTTCACTCATTTTATAAATCATGCATACATATACATCATAAGCATAAAAATTGAGAAACCATCATATCATAACACATCATGCATATATAGACAATCAAACCACTCATCATAAATCATCGTTGCATTCCATATGTCTCAAAAATGAATGTCGAAATGTACAAAGATGTCAACTATACATCATATAACATCATCAAAAATGAGATCATCTTAGGGTGTATATAAATGTCCAAACATAGTATCACAAAAACATCATGTACAATGCACTAGGTAGTGCTATCCTCTGATGGAGCTGGTCTGGGACCTGTCCCACCTGCACCTAATGGACCTACTCCACCTGTCCTTGATGGCCCTCCTGGAGGTAATGGATGTGTCACACCCCTGCTGGTAGTCCGAGAGCGACTATGAGTAGATCGCGACTATGTATAACTCTCCCTCTGCTCATGTGGCACCGCATCATGATACCTGGTCCTATAGAACTCAGTCTCCCGGGTGGCTCTGGTCACCTCTCTCATCATGTCACCAAGCAAGGTACCTGCTGCTACTCTCTGTAGACTTTCAGCTAAAGCGATGGTTTGCTCACCCCGCTGTCTAGCTGTATCTCTCTCAGCAGTAACTAAAGTCAACTGTCCCTGAAGTTGTGTAATCAAGGCCTGTGCCTGTGCTAGTTGACCCTGTAAGCTCTGCACTGTACTCTACAAAGAAGATATCTTACCTGACACCACTGGATCTACTGAAGATGATGGATCTGTATGTCTCATCCATGGTCCACCTCTACCACCTCTCCTACCACCTCTATCACCACCCCTATCACAACCTCTCCTACCATCTCCACCACCATCATCACCTCCACTCTCCTCATCATAACTATCTCCATCTGACTCATCATCACTACCTCCACTCTCCTCATCATCATCTCCCTCTGAATCATAACCCTCTAAAGCTATCTCTCTCTATTTTCTCTGACCGCCTCTTTGTGGTCTCTGTACAGCAACTGGGGCAATAGGCTCATCAGGATCAAACATACGTGGTGCAAGATGCTCTAACACATACTGACTATACTTTGGCATCGTCCCTGCATCAAGGACATTAACTCGATAATCCCACATCACAACTCCTAAATTGGTGAACTCTGCCACCGCTGCCTCATAAGAAATCCGTGGACCCCACACTACAATCTCTGGCTATCGTCGTGCATAAATAGTGGAACCCATAGGCATACCCTGAATCCGACCAAACTATGACATACTCGTCCAGCAAGAAATCTCTCAATAATCCATGGAGTACAGCTAATAAGGTATCTGGACGTACAAACATAGGGCATCTCCCTCACATCCTCTGGCCATGCCTCACAATCTAAATATGGCCGCTAACATACTATATCCAGATCATCTAAGAGACGCTACCAATGATCTAGTTTGCCCAGTCTCAGCTGAACAATAATATCAGCATATCCCCATCTGTACGATCGACCGATAGGTCGTCGTCCACGAGTCAACAGTCGCATAATGGAAAAATGCTCCCATTCCCATATCTGTAATAATGAACAACCAACAACAAAACTCCGACCTCTACCATATACAATATGATGTAACTCAATATACAAACGAGCAAGCATACATGTCCCCCACGCATACCGTGTACCGTGCATCACCATCCTCTCCAGAACTCGACCCCACCCGACTACAAACCCCTTCGACCTATGGTCAGGGCACAAAACACCTCCAATGAAACCTGCAAGTACAGATGGTAAGGGTGGATATGAATCTGCCATCTCGCCCCATGGGATGAAGTATCTAGCAATTTGATCATCTCTAAAAATCCTCCTCAAAGCATCAGTGCCTCCAGCCTCTCGGCTATCAAAGACCACTATCTCTCCCATCACTGGGATCCTCAAGATGCGGTAAATGTCCTCTAGAGTCACGGTAATCTCTCCGGTCAGTAAATGAAATGTGTTGGTATCACTATGCCACCGCTCTGCGAGTGCTATCAATAAATCTCTGTTGAGGCGCACCTCAGGCATGTCAAGCAACGAAGTCAATCCACATGCCTTGATCACATCTCGATCTGACTGTAACAGCTGTGGAATCAATCCCCATGTCTTCGGGAATGTCTCCCATGACTAAAAAATGCTCAATCTCTCCTGTTGACACATCATCATGACAAAACAAAATCAATATCCAATCATCACGACTCATCAATCACATCTGAATATCACACTATTTGTTTTTCATCATCATGGAATGCAAATATATTACAATCATGTTTGTTTTTAACAACCTTAGAAACAAGCATATCAATCACACTATTTTTTTTCATCATCATGGAACGCAAATATATTACAATCATGTTTGTTTTTAACAACCTTAGAGGCAAACATATCAATCAACTGTTTTCTTTTTCATTTTCATGAAAGCAAATAATCAAATCTACTATTTTTTTTTAACAACTTTAGAAGTAAATTTATCGATCCTGTTTGTTTTTAACAACTTTAAAAGCAAATCTATTAGTTATTTTTGTTTTCCAACAATCTTGGGAACAAATTGATCACTCACAGCAACATCTAATCAAGGGCACTACAAAAAGTCTCATGGGCGCTACAGAATTATAGGTGTTATGGAAACTATCATGGGTGCTATGAAAATTATTAAGGGCACTAAAACACACTCTATCACCATCAAAACATAGATAAACGTGCTCCGAATGGAAAATTTTCAAAAAGCAGAAGTTTAACAGGGTACATACCGGAGGTCCATAATGCGCCGGCCGCTGATGTCATCAGATGCGCTCGAAATGGTGCTGGTGAATTGGAAGTGCCATCTTTCTCACTCCAGAGCTCAAAATTTACAAATTTTACTAGGTTAAAATGGAAAATGACATTTTTAACCTATTTAAAAGCAAAATTGGTGGATTTTAATACATTTTATCACAGCAGGGGCAATTTTAGTCATCAATTTTTCATTTCACATCTTTTCAAGTCATTTTTCTTCACATCATAATTTTCAAACGATGAATCGACATCTTCAAAATCATAAAAATAAAGTGCGAAAATCTAAAATTCACAAAAATCAAAATATTAATAAGTTCATCGTTAGGGGCATATACCTATCAACATTCGACAGTCAACATCTAGGGAAAATTTCAAAATTCTTTGAAGCAATGCGTAAAACACATCACTTCAAAGAGGGGCAAAATGTATACACCTGAAAATGGTCACATCACATAGTCCAGTAATTAATTAAATATTTTTAATATTTGAGGTAAAATCTCGAAGTTCTGGCATTATAAATAAATTTAAATAATTTATTTTATATTTTTCATTCTTTTCATTTCCGATTAAATAAAATAAGTTTATTTGTCATTTTTTCTCATTTCTTAATTAATTTAGTAAAACATTTGCCACAATTTATTTGTAATTACATTTATCATTTAATCTTGACGGTATTTTTGTTTAAATGAGGAATTAAATATTCTCTCTTCTAAATAAATTCTTCACAATATGCATTTCATTAAAATGGTATTTGTGTTATGTGTTCTAAATTCCATTCACAATTAGAAAGTATTCCAAAATATTTGAATTGAATTTTTCCTAAGAGATAAATATGATTAAATATTCCAAAATATTTAATTAAATCTTCTACTCTCTAGTTCTAAAATCAAAAATCGAGCTCATAAATGAAATTAAATAGATTTATTTATTTATTTAATTTGAGGATTATCTTCAACTCCCGGGAAGCAAACGGTCAAAATAGAAAATTTAATTTTCTTTGTTTCTGTGCAGGCTTGTTCCAGTGGGTTGAAGACAGGAATCCATCCTTCTCTCCAACCTCCCAACATTCTCCATCTTCTTCTCAACCTCTCCATCTCTCACCATTCAAACTTACCAGACAATCTTACAACCATTGATCTTTGCCAGCCAGGATTTTGCCTGCAAAAAGCTATAAAAGGACCGCCAGGTCTTTGCAATCAGAGAGAAGCTTTCAATAGAAAAAACTATAATCAAATAGCTTTCAAGCATCCATAGTATAGTCTTTTAGCATTCATAGATTGTAGAATCATAGCATATCATGGCCAATCATCCTCATAATTTAGTTTTAGAAGCATCCATAATCCACAGCCCTTGTGCATAATCTACAACCCCTGTGCATATCCGTATCAACATTTTACTCCATCAGCATATAGGATAGAGTAGTATTCCCCTTTGCATACTCATTCTACAGGTTGCCATTCTGAGAAGCAGCAGCTTCAAAAAAATCCTTGGAGATAGAGGAAGATGGAACAGCTCTGAAGAAGTCTTGTTTGTTTGATTTCATTTCAAATTATCTCACTTTCTTCAGTTTAATGTTTCATTTATGTGTTTTTGTTATTTCATTTTGATATTAACATAATTACAACACAGATTGTACCTATGAAGAGTTATCTTTCATTATTGTACTTTTGTATTATTGATTGTACCCTTCCCAATGTTATAAGGGAAGTGGCCTTGTAATGTAACTCTGATTTTATATTGTGTTGTATCTGTGGAAATATATTCCATATTTGTAACTTTGAACTTTGAAGATGAATATAGTATTATGTGATTTATGTTTATGAATTTATATCTTATTCTTGTTGTACTTACATCATGTTTTATTCTCGTTTCTTTCTTCCACTTTAGTTAGTATCATTTATCATTAATTGTTGGGTTCATCTAAGTAACAAACCATGTACCCCATAGGATTAGGTTAATGCTTTATGTTAAATATATGTTGTATAAATGTTTATTTGTTGCATTGTGTAATTGTTATTTTCAAAAAAAAAAATATTTTGTATTTGTTGTAGTTGTTCTATGAGGTTTGCATGGCGGGGTGTTACACTGAGCAAGTCGACTAGCATAAATATGTACATATGGCCTCATGGCAGGTTGTTGTCTATCTCGAACTGGTCGACTAACTGATATATGTTGCTAAGCCCAAACTTGAAGCAATGTGACTCCAACTGATAAACTAGCCCCATGAAGATATACCACCTGGTGTAAGTCATGATACAAATGTGAAAGCATACAACAACCCCATGCATATCTCGTACCTTGAGCAATCATGCTCTCCAAAATTCACCCCCATCCAATTGACAGTCCCTTTGCCCTGTGATCAGGATAAAGGAACCCTCCAATGAATCTGGCTAGAACAAATGGCAATGTGGAATACAAATCAACCATATCCCTCTAGGGAATCTTGTAACCACATATATACTCATCCCCAAAAACTCTATGCAGTGCATCAATACCGCCCTGCTCCTATGAATCATACAAGAGAAACTCTCCTACCACAAGTATCTGTAGAATCTGATATACGTCCTCTAGGGTAACATTGATCTCACCAGTGGGAAAATGGAAGGTGTTATGCTCACTGTGCCACCTATCTACTAAGGCTATCAACAAACCCCTGTTGATCCTAATCTAGGGCAATCAATCAGGGACAAAAAACCACATCGTGAAATCACGACTACATCAGGCGGCATTAGGTGTGGAATCAAATTCCATGTCCTGGGAAAATGCTCTCTAATCTACAGACTCGTCAAAGGCTCCTATCATCATAAAATATCACAAATCATTCAATCAATCAATAAAATCAATTAGCCTATCAATCTAATCAACTCTAGTGAGACTTTGATCAAATCTCGTGAGCATCAATCAATCAATACAACGTCGCCTATAATGAGGCTCATCAATCAACTTAACCTCACCTATCATGAGGTTCATCAATCAACTTAACCTCACCTATCATGAGGTTCATCAATCAATTTAACCTTGCCTATCATGAGGTTCATCAATCAATTTAACCTCACCTATCATGAGGTTCATCTATCATTTAACCTCGCCTATCATGAGGTTCATCTATCAATGCACCTCGCCTATTATGAGGTCAATCAATCAATCAAACTATAATTGATCCTCGCCTATCATGAGGTCAATCAATCAATCAAACTATAATTGATCCTCGCCTACCATGTGGTCAATTATCATCATCCTATCATTGCATCTCACCTATCATGAGATCAATGGATACCTAATCTATCAACATCATCAACACAAAAGCTAACATGATCAAACATCATCGAAATCAAGGGGTCCAATCAAAAAAATCATCAATCTGGTCTAAATTTTCACTAATGTGCTAAAACAGTCTTTCTATGCACTAAAAAACTCAATGTGCCTAAAAAACTCATCAATGCACTAGAAAAGATCTATGCGCCGAACCATCATATGCGCTAAACAATTTCATGCATGCACCATAATAGGGTCTCGATGTGCTGATTCATTCTATGTGCTAAACCAGTCATTCAATGTGCTAATCTAATTGACCTAAGCGCTAATCTATCCTATGCGCCACAACAATTTATGAATGTGCTAATTCAAAACACCTAAGCGCTAATCTACCAATGTGCTAAATTAGTCATTCAATGCTCTAAATTATTTACTCTAAGCGCTAAACTATTCTATACGCCATTACAATCATTTTGTGTGCTATTGCGGTATACCTATTTGCTAAAACAAAATAAGCCGAATTTAAACGAGAAAAAGGGAGGGAAAAATCAAATGCACAAATTATGAGGGAAGTTTCAGTTACATACTAGAGAACCGCACGCCGTCAGGCAGTTGTGACACCTGACCCGCTCGAACCGGTGTGTCTAGTAAGGGATCACCATTCTACTCCAAATTGCTAAATTTCTAATCACTCTCAAGTTTTCAAAATCACAAATGCTCAAATGAACTTCTAACCCAACTTTTTAACCTTTTTAAGGTTAATTAAGTGGCATTTTTATGAGGTTTTATTTTATTTTCAAAGGGGCTTTAATTCATCAAATCATCACTAGGTGACTTCAACGTCATTTTTTGGGAGATAAATCGTTTCTAAAACATAAAATTTTGAGATCATCATCAAATCATCAAAATTTTCAAAATTTTCAAAAAAATCCTAAAAATTCCAAAATTCACCGATTTATATCCTGAGGGGGCATATATCCGTCACAACTTGAAAATCAACGTCTAGGGCATCGATTTTTTTTTCTCGGCATCAGTATCAAAATTTTCTTTCAAGCAACGTGTAAACACATTACTTCAAAGAGGGGAAAAATGTATACACCTAAAATCGGTCAAGACATATAATTAATTAAATACTAGTTATTTAATTAATATTTCATCTACTTATAAATAAATTCTCAATTTATTTATAGAGTTCATATCTTCTAATTCTCCAAATCGAAAATCACATTCCTCTAATTTAATTAAATAAACAAATTTCTATAGTTTTTTTTATTTAATTAATTTTCATTAATCCCAAATTTGGAATTCAAGCACATGTCTACAACTTTTCATGCCACCTCACCAAGGTCGCATGAAATTAAATAATTCTAATTTTTAATTAGAATTATCTTCAACAAAATTTGAACACATGGTCTTTTTCTCACAAAATTGATTCCTTCATCCATTTGGCATGTTGTCTTTGGTCAAGGGAACATTCTTCTTGATTCTCTCCATCTCCACCTTTCATCCCTCATGTTTGAATCTAGACCATTGATCATTGCCACATCACAAGATGCTTGGAAAATCCTATAAATAAAACCCTTTGCTATAGTATTTTGCATCCCACATTTGAGTAGAGTTATTATGCAAGAATAGCTTTGGAACATTGGAGCATTTGCAGTTTATAGTTATCATTGTTTAGCATTTTAACAAGTTTGCATTGTAGCATCATGTTAACTGAGAATCACGTTTTGCTTTATAGTTGCATTTTATTCCATGTTTTTCTTTATAGTTGCATTTTAGATTATCATATCAATGGTTATTTGAGCATATGCATAATCATTTTAACTTCTTATCACAACATTATCCATTTATTAATATCTCTATTATCATAGCATCATGGATTTCATTACATAATTTCATGTAGGAACTTAGATTTCTTGCATTTAGAACATCATCTCATTTCTCAAGTTGTCATTTCAATAGCCATAGTGCATATAAAAAATCTAAGAGCCAATATGGTTTAATAAATCCTTGAGAATAGAGAATAATGGAACGTTTTTAGGAATTTAATTTTGTTTCAATTTGATTCAATTTTATTGATTAAATCTCTAATATAATATGTCTCATTGGTGTTTGTGTTGATTTACTAACTCTCCCACATTTCACACACACATTATGCTCT
>VDFB02028985.1:0-48366 GCA_007258455.2 Sequoia sempervirens
TCATGCATCTTTTTACCCTACCTGTAAAATTTCATTTATTGGCTCCATTTTCACTTGCAAGTGAGAAATATCACTCCTAGGTAAAAACTCACTTACTAGCAGTTGAAAATTTCATTTAACTTGCATTTTAAACTAAACATATATTCTTCATTTTCAACCTTTGTTCACATGCAACTAAGATGACATTTAAAAACATGATTTGAATCATACTCTTCAACCTTCAGATCTCCCATTTCACACTACACCTTATTTGAAAATTTGTCAAACAATTGCTTAGTAATCCATTTTACCTATGATCTTATTTGGAATGATCTTGTTCAACTTTATTTGCATTTCAATAGCCTTCCAAAATGCTCATAACAACATTGAAAATATTGCAGGGGTATTTAGAAATATGTTTTGGTTGTGATAATAAATTGTTGACCATTTTTCCCTCACAGACAACTAAAAAATGTATAGAACATTTCCCAAATTGCTTCCTGGACATGATAAATGTATTGGAAAAGCTTTAGGATGAAGGAACAATCATAATGAACTTGCAAACATTCTAAATTTTTTCCCCAAATTGCAAAAAATGCGATTGATCTTTAACTTCAGCAAATAAGAGGAGATTTTCAAATTATTCTCAATGATGCAAAGGAATTTATTTGATTGTTAGGAATTGGAAGGATTGGGAGGGCATTTTCTTTGCTGATAAGCATTTAAAAATGCTTCAAACAACAATAAAAAATTGCAAGGGCGTGAAAGGAGTTATAGGTAATTTTTGGAGGGTAAAATCAGCAAATATCACCCATTTGAAAGCCATAAAACCCCCTCATAGCATTCAAACATTGATGGGAAACCTATTTAACCCATAAACAAGATTTGGGCAGCCTCAAAAGAGCCAAAAAAATGGCTTCCCCATTAGCATACACCCTTCACAAAACCTCTCAAAAATTCTAGTGGGCTTGCGAGGAAAGGCTTCAGGTGTAAAATTTTGACTTATATTTCATTTTGAAACATGCAAAAATTCTTTCAAAATCCCCCCTAACATTTAAAACACCACAAATGATTTAAATATTGTAAAACTTTGAATTTACAAAGAGGAAAAAACAATTTTCTTTTTGGGAAAATGATGAAAAATTGTTGCTCACAAATGAGACCACTTGGAGCCATGTTTTTTTGTGTTGGGAAATTATCAATTATTTAGAGCAAACCCATTTGCTCAAAACTTGCATCATCGAGAGATTTCTAGGACCTCCTTTGTAAACTAGCCTATCAGATTCCTTTGCCACAATTGAAATGCATTATAATATTGCATTGTATGATCTTTAATTTTGATAAAATAGAGCTAGAGATGTTTTGGACCAAAATAAGAAATGGGTTTCCCTTATAATTGTAAAGTTTGAAACTTTTTGAAATACCAATTTTGACTTGGTCTCAATCAGAAAATAATTAGATAACCTATCAGAACTCATCTTGGGGGCTTCAAAATAAGAATGCTTGTTACCATATTCCAAATGAATATGATCACCAAGGGGATTTTCAATATGAGCCTTGAGTTGCAAAATATTAATATCGACAAAGAGGGCATCCGAGGCATATTGAACAAGATGCAAGCCTAGGCTTTGTCGATGCATTGAAGAGATATAAGCATTTCAAATTTTGAAAATTTGAAGGTGCCATCCAGTGGCTCATTTTTGAGGACACATACCCCTTACAAACATGGTGATATTCTAGATCTTTAGGGAGTAGACCAAGTGCCAAATCCATTTGGTGCTCTAGAACCACTCCATTATGCTACATTGGAACTCATTTTCAAACTTGATTTGGTGGCCCTAGGCCCCCAAAAATGAAGTACCAATAGTTATGTCTATCAAAAATTCTTTTCTTTTTTGTTTGTAGTAGACCAAGTCTAAAAACACTACCATGAACTACCCACAAACCAACCCTGTCATTGTCATGCCTTACCATATCACTGTTCTTTCTAATGTCACTACTAATTTTGTTAATCAGTAATCTGCAATCAAAAACTAATTGAAATCCATAATCATTGTGACATTTTATCTTGGCCAACTCATTGTCATGTTCCACTAAATGCTCATCCAACTAAATTGAGAAATTAAAATGTTCATAGTCCATTTGAGCATTGACATCATATTTAGTTTGTACATCAAACTAAAAAAATTTCATAAACACTTTTTTGTGTGCTATGCAATCAACCCCTAGGTACATCAAAAAGAAAAAAATGTGTATTCAAGAGCCTCCTTGAATTGGGAATCATGACTTGAGCACATATCTAGGAATTTTGATTCAGTTGCATCAAAACACTGTTAGGTATCATGGAAATGGAGATCATATGCATCATCAACATCCAAAAACTAAGTAAATGCACTCATCTCAAGCACAATAATATATTATGATTTAGTTTTCAAATTATCACTCAATTCAATATAAAATGCTTCAAAAGAAGGATCAAACAATTTAGAACCAAAAAGTTCAATACAAAGAAACTCATGTGCATTAGTAATTTCATGTGCATGATCAATTGATAAGTGTGTTGGCCCAAATGTGAAAGATTCATTGCAATCTGAATGTTGTCCATTAACAATTGAACAAGCATCTTTGTTTTCCTCCACATAAATGATTTCCTCATTGGATGAAAATATGTCCATATTCATACTACAAAGACAAGAAATATCAACAAAGAAGCACCCATATTCAATTTCATATTGACTAACATCACACCCACTATCATTTGCATCATTTGGCTACTCTATACATTGATCAAAAAGTTTTGTAATGTCAACACAATCTAAATTTTTACTGTCATATAAACCAATAGACTTATCAATGGGTAATAATGTTGATTCAAGGTCCTTATGCATGTCAAAATGTAAAAAATGATCATTCAACCATGTAAACCTTTTTTCTTCAATGTGCATATCATCATCCTCTTCATACATCACAATTTTTTCTCTCTCTACTTCATATAAACAATCACAAGCAACAGGAACATAAATACATTCATCAACATCTTTATCATCTCTGCTTCTATGTACAGGATCAAAATACTAAAAATACACCTTCTTATCTTAAAATTCATCATCACTCATAGAGTTAGTGTGCTTCATTGATACCAGACCCAAACTACATTCCATGTGTTCATCAAATGGGATTTTTCATTCACTTGCCAACAAGCGACTTCATGAACATTTGTATCATTGCATCCTTCATGTGTAGAAAGTATTTCTAAGCCACCCTCATGGACGCATTCATATCCTTCAAGAGAGAAATAAAATGCTTCACTCACTTCATGATCCTCTTCACCAACCAATTCATCACTACATAAAATATGCTCAAATTTTTCAAAATGAATGCTTAAATTTTCATTTTCAAGATTGATTTGTAATGAGAAACCAACAACACTTGCAAACTCTATATCTTTATCTTCATCACTGGCATATAGATCTACATATATGTTCTTTGTGGACTGATTACAATCACTATTGATTCATCCATACAACAAGATGGATGTCCATTTTTTGATATACCCTTTTCACTTGTTTGTATTGTTTTTTGGTTTTCCTCAATAGGATAGCTACCGTCAACATTTTGATACATCATGTTTTGTGCATAGTCACACTTGGAATCCTCAACAATTCTGATCCAATCAAGTACCTGATCAAAACAGTGAGGTTTCAATTATTTTGGAAAGGTACTCAGCCCTAGTTCAAATATTTCACAAATTAAATCAATGCATGTTGAATCCTCAGGTCTGAAATTTTTGGGGACTTCCAGTTGAAGCATCCAAAAATATTAAGTACAAATTAGAGGGTGATTCTCCCTTGTTCCTCTTCATGTTAGACAATTCTTGAACAAAAGATATTTGATCAACTTTGCTCAAATTTTTTTGATGTTCAACTTGTAGTTCACTATGATTTTTGTGTTGTAGTGATGGAAAAATCAGAATAGTTGACAAAAGCATCATCATCTTTAAAATCATTTCTATTAGCTAATCCATGAATTTCATTTGCATGAGGTGTAATAGGATAACCAACACTTGCAACCATGTATTCTTTCATCATTAAATATTTAAGATTGTTCTCAATATCCATTGAAATTTGAATTCCTAATGTAATGTTGCAGGCTCTTTTTCTCTTAGCAAATAACTCATTTCTTCATCAAATGGATCAAAGTATACAACCAAAATTACTACATTTGGTCTCATTCTTTCAGGAATGTCACCTAATGTTTCTGAAAATATGAGATTGAAAGCTAGGACCAACTCATCTTCTTCTTTCTAGATGTTATTAAAAAAATTTCTCACTAAATGTGGACTAATTCTTTCTCCAAACTATTCTATGAATGCTTCCATGAACTCATTCCATTAAGAGATAGAACACACTAAAAAATATGAAAACCAATCTCTAGCATCTTTCTTCAGAGATTGAACAAAGAACTTCATGACAACATCTTCATGACTCATCTCATAATCTCCTATCAAATCAAAAAATTCTTGCAGATGTTGAGATGTTGATTTTGATATTTTCCCTTTGAACTTTGGCAAATATTCCCCAACTTCATTAGGAACAAGGTTTGGGAAACCTTAAATACCATTAAAATTCAATGGTCTATATCTTTTCATAGAGAAACCTCTTTGATGACATGACAAGGGTTGCACACTCCTCATGTTTACATCATGCACCCCATAGGGATGTACAATTGAATGATACATTTTCTTAAACCACTTTATAAACTTCAAACATCAACTCTATAGTTGATCACTGCCCTATTTCTTGCTTTTATCATGACCTTAAAATATTACAATGCATAAATCAAATACATCTACATCTAAGATCTCTCTAATGGGAATATTTCAAGAACAAGCATACTTCTTCATTACAAAATAGAAACTTCAAATTATAGCTCAAAAGTATGAAAAAATTGCCACTACCATTCCCTTTCTTCGTGCTTAATTCAGTCAATAGGGAATCAACATTCTTTCAAACTTGAGGAGTTCTCATAAACCAATTTCAAACACAATAATGCTTTGTTTAAATTTATGAGAATGCATGGAAACTTGTAGTAGTTGCTAACCTTTCTTCTTGTCTAAATTTTTTGTAGATCTGTAGAACTCTCTTCACTTTTTCAACAAGTTTTTTTGATAGAGTTTCTACCTCTCTTTATAGAGGACTGAATTTCAAACAACATGAATTTCACACATAAATTATTTTGTTGCAGCAATTTCACAGTAGAATCATTCTCAATCATAAACCTCGTGTTCTTTAATCTCCATGAAGATATAGAAAACCTAATAAATTAGACTTGAAAATGGAAAAGATTCATTGAGACTTTAAATGGTGATTCCCTCTAGGGTTTGCACAAAAGAAAACACTAGACTAGTGCCTTACCCATAATAGAGTGAAAATGAAATAAAAATCTAGTAATAGCTTGAACACAAAACCAGTTACCATTAAGTCATTACTACATTACATTAATGAGGTCTCTTAAGGACATATTCACAACATTCTTATAGATCCTGAATGCAAGACATCGTATTCAATATTTGATTGAAAGAACATTTAATATGTTCCTTGAACAAAAGCCATCAACCCAAACATTTATTGCAACAAATGTTCAACAAAAACCATTATAATCCGTGATTTCTTTACTAAAAAATACAATGCATATATTCTAGAGACATTATAGTATGAAATTTTCATGATTTGCAAACTAATTTTCTTGCCATTAATAGAAATGAATTATACCATTAGAACTCAAAAATTTAAAGAACTCCTAACCTAGAGATAACTATGTATGGAAATTATTGATATATTCAACCTGAAGAGAATTACTGGCTCCATTTTCACTTGAAGTGAAAAATATAACTTCTATGTAAAAATCCACTTACTGGTAGTTGAAAATTTCATTTAACTTGCATTTTAAACTTAGCATAGAGTCTTCATTTTCAACCTTTGTTCCCCTACAACTAAGTGGGCATTTAAAACATGATTTGAATCCTACTCTTCAACCTTCAGATCTCCTATTTTACATTGCACCTTATTTGACATTTTGTCAAATAATTACTTAGTAATCCATTTTACTTGTGATCTTATTTGCAATGATCATGTTCACCTTTATTTGCATTTTAGTAGCCTTCCAAAATGCTCATAACAACAATGAAAATATTGTAGAGGTATTTAGAAATATTTCTTGGTCGTGATAATGAATTGTTGACCATTTATCCCTCACAAGAAACTGAAAAATGTATAAAATTTTTCCCAAACTACTTTCTGGACATGAGAAATGGATTGGAAAAGCTTCTAGATGAAGAAACAATCATAATGAACTTGTAGACATTCCAAAAATTTTCCCAAAATTGCAAAAACCATGATTGATCTTTAACTTCAACAAATAAAGGAGATTTTCAAATTATTCTTAATGATGCAAAGTAATTTATTTCATTGTTAGGAATTGGAAGGATGGGAGGGCATTTTCCTTATTGATAAGCATTTAAAAATTCTTCAAACAACAATAAAAAAATTGCAGGGGCATGAAGGAGTTGTAGGAAATTTTTGGAGGGTAAAATCAATAAATATCACTGATTTGAAAGCCTCAAAACCCCCCCAAAGCATTCAGATGTGGATGGGAGACTTGTTTAACCCATAAAGAATCTTTGGGAAATCTCAAAAGAGCCAAAAAGTGGCTTCCTTGCCAGTCTACACCCTTCACAAAATCTCTCCAAAATTCTAGTGGGTTGGCAGGGAAAGGATTTGGGTGTAAAATTTTTAATTGTATTTCATCTTGAAACATGTAAAAATGCTTTCAAAGACCCCTCGTAACATTTTAAATACCAAAAATGCTTTAAATCTTGCAAAATTTTGAAGTTGCAAAGAGGAAAAACAAATTTTCTTATTGGTAAAATGGTGAAAAATTGTTACTCACAAACGAGACCACTTGGAGCCATAATTTTTTGCATAGGTACATTATCAATTATTTAGAGCAAACTCATTTTCTCAAAACTTGCATTGTCGAGATATTTCTAGGACCTTCTTTGTAAACTAGCCTGTTGGATGCCTTTGTCACAATTGAAATGCATTAAAATAATGCATCATATGATCTTTGATTTTGACAAAAATAGAGTTGGAGATGTTTTGGACCAAAATAAGAAATGGGTTTCTCTTATAATTACAAAATTTGAAACCTTTTCAAAACATCAATTTTGACCCGATCGCAGTTAGAAAACAATTAGATAACCCATTAGAACTAATCCTAGGTGCTTGAAACTGAGCATGCATGTTACCATATGCCAAATGAATACGCTCACCAAGGGGATTTGTAATATAATCCTTGAGTTGCAAAATATTAATCGACAAAGAGGGCCTCTAGGGTATATTCAACAAGATACAAGCCTAGGCTCTGTCGATGCATGGAAAAGATATAAGCACTTCAAATTTTGAAAATTTGAATGTGCCATCAAACTCGATGAGAATCTGATGCAATTTAGGATCATTAACTATAGGCTCTCATTCTGAGACCTGAATTGATGTGGACCAAAATGTGTCAAGTTATGAGCAATATTGTGGCCAAAGGAAACTACAAAATCTAGCTACAACTAATGTGAATTGTCAAATATGAAGACGGGATCAAAGTGCATGCCATGTGACTATAGTCTAATCAAATTATTATGCAAGAAGTCCCCCTAATGGAACTTTATTAAAGTTTATTTATTACAATACCCCATAATTGTAAAAGATAACATGCAAAACATGCAAAAATCAAAGAGAAAATGAAAACATAAAGCATGAGAAAATGAACGGTTGCATGCAAAGACTAATGTTCACATTTTCCTCCATAATAAAATTGACCTCAAATCTGTGTAGAGGACGAAATTAGCCTTCTGACGATATAATTTTTTTGAAAAATGAACATCGTATTCTCAAGTTATGAATTTTTGAAAAAAGGGTAAATTTTGTCAGTTGACAATGGAGACACGACCCTTTTAATTTGATTTCTAAAAAATTCTTTTGTTGTATGAAAAAACTAATGGATACCCAGATAATGTTTTGGTGCTTCTAACGAAACCTAGAAAGCATTTTTGAATCCAAAAAGTAGAACATGTGATTTGGTAAAAAACAAAAACTTCACCTATAGGGAAAATAGCCATGATTTTGATAGTTGTTTTTGTAAGTTCTACTCATTATCTACAAAATCTATCACATACCCAAATAATATTTCATGATTTTAAATAAAACCCATAAATTATTTTTCTCAAAAATACTCGAAGAAAAGGAGATTGACCACTTTCTATCAAAATGCATTAAAAAATTGCTCAAGGTTGATCCATTGAGGATCCCCCAAAAGAAAACTTTTTGATTGAATTTCTCCTAGATCTAAGAAGGAACTTGTAGATCAATGCTCTGATACCATGTTAGACTTTTCAATGAACTCCAACAAACCAAGATCACCTCAAAACCCAAATTAGCCTTCTACAAGGAGAAAAAACAAACATGCAAGAGAAATTTGCAAAAGATGTGCAAATAATATTATTAAGGATAATGAATTACATGAGATGACTTGCTTTTATAAAGCAATATGCAAAAATCTAAAAATAAAACCTAATTAATACCTAAGTAAACTTAATAAAATGTAATTAAATATTTAATTACACTAAAATTACAAAAAGCAAAATATAGTCCTCATATAAAATATTTGAGTAGTTTTTAAGGTTAAATACAAAATATTTGTTTAATTTATAACTTCAAAAGCTATGGATCTATAAAAAAAACTATTCCGTGGACTCTTCCTCTATGTCAATATTTTAATTTCCGGTAGACTATGCATTTGGTTATCATTTCTCATCAAAATATGAATTTCATGAACTAAGCAGATTCAAGACTTGGTTGGCATTCTCCACGGCCGATGCCTCTACACCAGCTATAAAGGATGTTGTCTAAATAATTGATGTAATCTTCCCACAACTAAGCATTGTGGCTAAACACTATATAATTCTATGGAAGAAGACTATTCACACAATTTTTTTTAGAGGGTCATGAGTTGTAAACTACATAATGAATTATGGAATCTTTAGTTTCTTTTCTAAATGAGCCTATTTTTTTCTGAATCATCATTTAATTTATCGAGGAAAGATTTAATTCTTTTTAAAATTCTTTTTGGTTTATTGGTAAAGGTTTAACGAAAGTAAAGTTTACTAAATACAAGGATGGAGCCCTTTAAATTAATAAATTTAGTCAATGGTCAAGATCCCTCCTGGTTTTACATTAAAGATCAAAGTGATATCCTATCATTATTTAATGTGAAAGGGCACAGTCCACGAGGAACAAAAGAAAAAACATACCATGCCTACAAATGCTATTCTAGTGGCCGATGAAGAAATGTAGATTACAAAGAAGAAATTGTAGTGGTTAATAATCAGTCATTGTGCTTTCACAAGAATGCAACGTAAGAAAGGGTGATTGCCCAAGAAATTCAATTCCCAAACATAAAAAAAGGGCATGGGGATGGAGACATAGGACATAGGAAAATATGTCAAGTTCATTAACAAAATTATCACAAAGTTTAAATATTGGAAAATTAAGTTAGTGTTCTATAGTGAATATGAAAATGTAAATATTATATTAATGTTGCAGGGTTTTACAATATATTATATAAATGTTTATAAAGAAATTAATTTACAATTAATTATTTATTAAACTTAATATTAACTAGTTTTATTAAAACATATTAACCTTAATTTTTCAACATTATTTTTCAAAGTTTATATTACAAAAAATCGAAAAGGAAAGAATGAAAAAATTACATGGACTAATTGTAATAGTCTATATTGAAAATTTGTGAAAGAATTTCTACCAAATGTCTTTGCTCATCTAGAACATCTCAAACTACTCATGTCTAGGTTGACCACAAAATCTCTCTTTAAATTAATACATAAAAACAAGAAGTAAATAAAAATTTATAAATTATTTCCTCTTTCTCTAAAAGGTGGAATATGTTTTGATCATCTAAACACCTCTTTCATACACTTTTCACATCCTTTTCTCCATTTTCTTTTATTGTCCAAATGCCTTTTTTACGTGATTTTCACCATTAATATTTATTGGAACATTAAAAATAGTGATAAACCTCTTTCAAAGGAAAACAGTTACACCATGGAATTTCACTAAAAGTATCTTGGTGACTTTTAATTTAAATACTTATATCACCCTATGCTTTCTCTCATATTTTTTCACATTTTATTGAAATTAATTGTAACATGCCCATTGTTCTACACGGTAATTTTTCTATGTTTTATCCACAAGTGAACAATTTATACATCTAACCTTTAAGATAAATAAGATTTTTCTTTTCCTTTGAATAATAAATGCACATTTGAAACATATTTCAAACTTTTCCATTCCATACAAAAGTATTTTGTTTATTAATACAAGTATTGATGATACATAATTTCCATATGACATTTCTTATTTGTAATTCCCTAGAGATGGATACAATTTTACATACATAGCTTTAACAAGTATACTCAATATAGAAAGTACAAATGGTCCAAAATATCCTCCTCAAATTTTCGCCGCCAACTATGTGAGGAGAAGCATCACTCAAACACTTTTCCACCAACCATGGA
Organism: Sequoia sempervirens; assembly: GCA_007258455.2. Classification (NCBI taxonomy): domain Eukaryota; kingdom Viridiplantae; phylum Streptophyta; class Pinopsida; order Cupressales; family Cupressaceae; genus Sequoia; species Sequoia sempervirens. Next base: position 10,625 of record VDFB02028985.1, read on the forward strand.
TTTATAGGGTCCCCCGCACATTGTTAGAAGATTAATCTTTACTTGATAAAGGTTATTCTTTAATTTTAATTATTTATTAACTTGTAGGAATATTCCAAAGGAATCCCTACAAGTCTTTTGTCTTCTTTTGTCAGCTCACACATGGGTAAGGATGGCTTATTTTTAATTCCTTTATTAAGGAATATTTGTAACCACCTGCTTAAGAGGTGACACTTTGCACACACATAGATGAATGGTGGCATTCATTGAGTTGGGAGTTACATTCTAACTCTTCCTTCTCACCTATATTTATTGAGGTGCCTCTCCTCTCATTCTTCAAGATTCAAGCAAGCAAGCTAAGGATGAAGCTCTCTCTCTCTTTGTATTATTCTTTAGGAATTTTGCCTCCATTCATAATATTGGAGATTTTTCTTATTTTTTCCTCTTAAAAAATTCTTATGTCTCTCTTGCTTTGATGGTGCTTGGTTTGACTACTTCAATCTATTTGGTAATCTCTTTACTTCAAATAATTGCTCTTTATTAGTACTTTCCATTGCTCTTTTCTATTTTCTTTCATGGTATTGGAGCTTGGTATTACTAATATTTTGTGAGCTACATTGTTGAAGGTTTACTAGATTTTTAAGCACACCATTGAAGACACTCTCAAAAAAGAGAAGAGACAAAATTTTGATCTTCTTTCTTGTTTATAATATTTTTTTTTAACCCTTGAGCAAGATTTCTTATCTAAATATTTCTAAGTTTTTCAAATTTCAAATCTGTGTAGGTTTCTATAGTTGTTATAGATTTCAAATAATTTTTTAAATCTACAAGCATTTACAACAAGCTTTTTTAGAAAATCCAATAAGGGTTTATCTCGTTTTCCAAATTTCAATTCATAGTTTTTTAATCTTTTGTGTAGGTTTTTTTATTTTAAGTTTTCCAAGCATTTTTCTAAATTTTAGTTTAAATTTGGAAAAATCTATTATTTCTGCATTCAAATTTGCATGCTCAAAGTTTCTTAAAAAATCATTTTTTTTGGGCTCTAGCCCTATTTTAACTCATATTTATTCTTTAATAAATCTAAAATCAAAATTTAAATTAAAACTATCTTTTTTAATTCAAACCCTTTTTTTTATATACATAATACCTATTTAAAAATAAAAATAAATCAAAACTTTTTAAGACTTTCATATTTTTTTATCAAAATAAACAATAGTAAAACAAACCCTTGAAGGGTTATTTACAGGTCTATGTGAGGCTCTCCTCTCAACCTTTGTGCTCACGTTGCCAAGCCCAAAGCCCCACTTCACCTCTGTTACCAGCCATAGTCTTTGTTCATTCTTACCTTAGGCCCTACTTCACTGCTTCATAATTCTTCATTTAAAATCCTTTTAACGGGCCTCTCCTTTTCTTTTCTCACCCAAAATTGTGCTTTTGATTCTCTTTTAAAATTCTTTCTTTGCTCACTTTTGAAGCACTCACAATTTTTTTTTTTATTAAAAATGATCTTTTTAAATGCTTTCATTTATGTATAAAATCTTGTTTTGTTTTTTTAATATGTAAAGATTAGTATTTTTTTTTTTTTTTTAGACTGCAGGAATCGGGTAGCACGACCCCCTATAAACTGCAGTGCGCCTGGTAAACTTTTTAACGTGACCGGCGGCGCTGGCGCGACACGCCCTCCGGTACCACGGGATGGGGGGGAGACTAGAACTTGTGACCAGCAGAGCCGCAACAGAATTACTTAGCCAACCAAGCTAGGGCCACCGCCCAAGATTAGTATGTTTTAATAAACAAATCAAATTTATTTATTTTTTATATATACCTTTTTAAATATTAATATTACATTATTACTATTAACTTTTTAAAATTTAACCCTTTTTTTAATTACTTTCACAATATATATGTGATTTTTTTTTTCAAAATTATAGTTTGTTATATTTTAATACAAAATAAGTAAATAGAGATTTTTTTGGATATTTTTACTTTTTAATTAAATATTTCAATGTTAGAGGGTATGTGCAGGATCATCATGGAAAAAATAGGCCCTTAAGTGGCAAAAAATTCAGAAAAATCAAAGTTAGGCAACTTGACGTAAAAAATTTGAATAAGTTATCTATATTATTTCAAAAATATGTAAGAATAGAATCTGTAGAAAATTGAATGTAGCTTTTGAACTACTAGGTTTATTTAAAAATAAATAAATCTATTTGGTAAAAATTTGAAATTTCAATGTAGTAGTACTTAAATTTTAGGGAAAAAAGAAGAAGTAGGTGTTTGTCTGACCACCCTAACCACAATAAAATGATAATACTTTTTTATAACATTTTAGACATAATTAGAGGACTCACGTTCGGATGTGATGCATACTTTTTTTGTAATTTTTTCCCAAGTAAATAATTAATTATGATTTTTTTATTACAAATTTTAAAGAATATAAAAACTCATATGTCTGACCACCTTAACTTGGTCAAAACTTCATGAAATTCAATTTTTCTTTTTTTAAATCCTATAGTATACGAAGCATAGAATGTGACGCATGTTTTAGAGTAAAAAAATGTGATACCATTTGAAAGCTATAGATGTTTTTCAAACAACCTATCAATCAGGACTTTATTCATAATTTAAATAGAAAATGAATAATAATTATTTATTAAATTAAAAGTAAAGCATAATTTATATTGGTGGAAAGTTGAGAATCTCCTTTAAAAACCCTTTTCATTTCATCAATTTAGGGTAAAGAAAAATTCATCAGCTGCATACTCAACAAATACCCATCATATCGCCACTTTTTGGCCCATCATGATCCTGCACATACCTGGCAATCTAGTCTCCATCACATTCATTGCATCACCATCTTTGGATATTGTTCAACACCAGTTTCCACATCATCCTAGTTTGTCACCATCTTCAAGCATCCCTACACTTGCACTTGGTTTTGTTTTTTCTAAAAGGAAGACAAGTTATGTTTTTGACATTGGATCATGTTTTGTCTTCAAACACTTACCATTCTTGCAGGTGATCACATATTCTAAGGGGGCTATATAGTCTCTCTATTTCCTTCTTATGGGGGAGATATTGATTTTATTGTATCCATGTGATGGATGGTGTACTTGGGGGGTATTTGGGAGTCCTCCATCCTTCCCACCCTTTCTCACTTTTTTTGCATTTTAATCTCTTTTTGGAGAGGGGTTTATTTCCCACTGGGTTTTCCCATTTTCTCTAGTTTTGGGAGATTTATTGCATCTTTATATCATTTTGTAAATGGGTACCTAACATGGCCTCATAGTTAGGACCCATCATCATCTTTACATAATCACTGCATCTCCTCCCTCAGTTTCACTTATGGGGGTGTCAATGTAATTAATTAATTATTACACTAGCATAAGTTAACTTAGTCTTGCATTAATTTAGTCCTAGGTTGCATTATTAGAAAATTATTAAATAATGAGGTAATTCCCCTTTCCATGTTTGTAGGGATAATATTCCTTCTAGAAGATGAGTTGTCCTTCTAGAACTTATCTCTATCTTTTATTATTTCCTAGGTAGGGTTCACTTGTTGTTAGATCATGACACATGGCAACATCCTATTACATCTTGCATCTCATTCATTCCTATATATTTAGGGAATTTGTACATTTGTAATCATCTCATATTCTAGATCAATAACAATCTCTATTTGCATGCCCTTAGTTGCAACACTTTCTATGTGGTTGAATTTCTCGTTGGCAAAGGTCCTCTTGAAGGCTGTAGCTTTAGTGACATTGTGCATCCATCTTTTCAACAATATATAGCATATCAACTAATAATAGAAAAACTAACTTTAATGGAAAAACTTATTTAACTAGCACTTACACCTCAATGAGATGCAATGGATACATCAATAGTAGGATATACTCTGACAATATATTGAAGGGAAGGGGTCAAAATTGCAAGAAAATGTAATTTTTTTCTTCTTAAGACTAACTATTTATAGAAAAATTCAATTGATGATGGGATGCGAGAAGATTTGAAAATGAACAAATTGAACTATATTTAAATCAGAATGCTACACTAAATGGTTTCACAACATAATATTTCTTGTACAATGAAAGAATACCTATAACTTAAAAGGTCGATTGGATTAAGTACATATTTTACAAGTTAATGATATACCTTGTAACCAAATGTACCATAATGGAAAGCTGCATGTTGTGGGAAAATATTTTTTATAATTTACAAAAACTATTTTATGACACATGAAAATCACTAACTCAAGAAATTGGTTATGTATAATACAATTGTTGGTGGTTGATGATGAGGTTATATTATATATGCCATTTGTCTTCAAGACCTACAAAAAAAAAGAAATGGAATGGTTATATATCTTGATTAGGTGTCAAATCATGGCAAAAAAATTGTAGCTTAAGTAAATAGCTGAAAACTATTTTTTTTCAATTGTATAATGATTTCTACATATTTAATTTATAGTATTACTATTATTAGAATTTTTTTTCCTAATGTATGAACAAAACTACCATAAGAAGTTGAATATAGAGAAGCTGTTGATGACATTGATGTTGTTGATTGATATGTATGCTTGAGTCTTGATATCTCATCCTTGTAGTTGATTTTTTCATGGTATGTAGCTGATTTCTGTAAAATAGAAATTTGTAAAAGTGGGATTGATGCTTCGACAATAACTAGGAGAGATGTGAGGGAAATCAATAACATTTTAGTTGCTCAACAGTGCATAATATCTACTACTCATGATAAAGAAAACATACAAGAGTGTATTATTTAAAAGAAATGATGTCCAAAGGAAGATTCTGAATATTAATGCTATTTATTTATTAACCCAAGATTTTTGTAAGAGATATTTTACTCTTCCTTTCATTTTGAAAAGGATTGTTTATTTTCCTTTTCAAGATTTTTTTTTTACCACACATTGAATGCATATTCACACTCAAGCCACTATGATTGGACTAACATGATCCTAATCAGATGGTTCATTTTTTACAGCTTACCATATTGAGCTTGCAGGCTAAGTTTTAACATGCAAAATAAAATGAAGCAATATAGAGTAAAATTTTGGTGGCATCAATAAGAATCATATATACATTAGGAAATTCTAAAATTAATATTTGGATAACTTTTTCTCTAAATCAAATTAATTCATGTTTTCTATAGAAACTCTTCATTCTATAGGTATGTGCAGGATCATGATGGGCCAAAAAGTGTCAATATGATGGGTATGTGGCCGATGAACTTTTTTTTACCCAAAATTGATGAAACAAAAAGGGTTTCTAAAGGATATTTTTACCTTTCCACTAATATAAATTATGCTTTACATTGAATTTAATAAGTAATTATTATTCATTTTCTATTCAAATTACGACTAAAGTTCTAATTGATAAGCTAATTGAAAAACAACTATAGCTTTCAAAGGGTATCACAGTTTTTGAATCCAAAACATGCATCACATTCTATCCTTCACATACTATAGGATTAAAAAAAGAAAAATTGAATTTCATGAATTTTTGACGAAGTTAAGGTGGTCAGACATATGAGTTTTTTATATTTTTTAAAATTTGTAATAAAAAAATCATAATTAATTATTTACTTAGAAAAAAATTACTAAAAAAATGCATCACATTGAGACATGAGTAGTCTACTTATATCTAAAATCTTATAAAAAAATATTATCATTTTATTGTGGTTAGGGTGGTTAGATGAACACCTACTTATTTTTTCCCTAAAATTTAAGTACTACATTGAAATTTCAAATTTTCATCAAATGGTTTTTTTTAAAAACCAAACCTATTAGTTTAGAAACTACATTCAATTTTCTTCAAACTCTATTCTTACATATTTTTGAAATAATATAGATAAATTATTCAAATTTTTATGTCAAGTTGCCTAACTTTGATTTTTCTAAATTTTTTGTCACTTAAGGGCCTATTTTTTCCATGATTATCCTACACATACCCCTACATTTAACCTAGGTAGCATGGATTCTATGCCATACACTTCTTTCCCAATATTGTTTAGCATGTATTCTATAGCATACACTTATTTAGCATGGATTCTATGACATACATTTTAATTATCCTTAATCTCCCTTTAAGGAAACAATGATCAAATCTAGGTAACTCTATGAAATTCAAAGGATAATTAAAATGACTTTAATAGATGATAGATAACTTCAAAAAATTTATATCATCAGACCATAAATCACTAGTAATATCAATACAATAAATAACACAATGATCATCCAATTTATAATAACAAATATGTGACCATACAATAATTCTATCTATTTTCAAACTGTAATGGCTTAACCTTGATTAATCCAAGAAGATCCAACTCCATTTATAATAAGATGTGGAGGGTCTATCACTACTAACAATAATAATTTTCTATGATAAGGTTTCCAAACTAATAGGTAGCACAAATACAATAATCATAGTACATCAAAAATCAATATGTATATAAAATCTATGTGTTAATGGAAGCAACAAAAATAAAGAAATGAAATTATGGAACCTTATGTCCTTTAAATTTTGGAATTTTCATATGGATATACTGTTGGTCCCTATGATGCATACAACCAGTATGTTTTAAACCTATTGTAATTGCTTATATTAATATTACCTATGATATAGCCTCTTGGTGTCTCAGGTATAGTGGAACTTTGTGAATTTTGTACTCTATAAAGAGTCATTTTTCCCAATTAGATTATAATTTTATTCCACAACAAACTTATTGAATGCACAGAGTATAAAGTATCCTCAAGTTTCAACTACTAAATGATAGGTATAAATTCAGTAAACTTGTTAGTGACTCATTTCTCTATGAAGAGAATTAGTTGAAAATGTTGGGAATAGGATATCATTTAATTGTAATCCTAAGCATTATTTATCTCATGTATCTCCTAACTCCTTGGAAAGTGTTCTCAAACACTAGGATTAGAAAGAGATTAATGTTGAATGAAATAATCGTGTTAATTGACATTTGTAATTAATTCTAAATGTTAGGAGCATATGAGGGCGTCCAATACGAGTTCCTAAATAATAGGGGCAAATGGAGCACCCACATGGAAGGTGGAACTCTCCTTGAGTTTAGTTAACTATTTGGAGTAAAAAATAACACTTTTGAATGCATGTAAAGATTTTGGGAGTTAGGGTTTGATGTTTACATGCATAAAGTTTAGTTTAGTTCAGTTATGGTCTAGTTATCTTTAGTTAGTTTTAGTTTCATGCTAGTTGACTTCAATTAACTTGGAATGCATGACTAATGATTTGAGTTACATGACAGATAATAGGTGACTTCCTTTAGTTAAGAGGGGATGACCATTCGTGCATGAATGGTGGAGAGAGATTTTTTAGTTAACAAGAAATGACTTGGACCCATCTTGGGCACCCAATTTGGGTTCTTGGAATTAACTCCTTTGCATGTTATATATTTTAGAAGGATAAGTCAAGTGGGCCCACTCTTGGGCACCTAATTTGAGGATAAATCCTTGAAGATATTTATGAAATAAAGGTTGAGTTACTACTTTAGTTTCCGATGCCAAAATGGATGAAGTTGATGATTTGGCATTATTCTTCATAGTTAAACTCTATTTGGAAGAGATAGGCATACCTTTTAGGAGATAGGGATTGAGCTTTTTAATTGTAAGTATTTTTGAGTTTACAAAGTTGTTTATTGCATGTATATCTCATGGAAGTTGAAGAGAGTTTGTATCATTTTTATTGTAGGTTGTGAAGAAGATTTGGTGAAGGAAAAAGAAGCATTCTCAAGCTAGGATTGGAATTATTGTAATCTACTTCAGAGATTAAATAATACATTGATTATTGGTGGAGTCTTTTCTTGAAAGGGTTTCTCCATAGTATATGTTGTGTATCTTCTAATATCCTATCTAATTCTTCTACAACTTCTATCTTCATTCTATAAATGAGAAAATGAATTAATCAGATAATCACCCACAAAGAATTTGTAACAAAGAATAAATATTTAGATCATCAAGTATAATAATTTTATAGATTATTGAGCTACATAAACACCTCAATTTTCCTTTGGTATTGAAGCTAAGGTTGGGTAGAGTATTGGGATTCCTTTCTTTTAAAATATTGGAGGTTTTTTTGTTGTAGTGAGATCTTTTACTATTTTTATTATTGCTGATTTTGGAAAATAAGTTTGTTAGAAGAGGTACATATTATTTTTTTAGAGGATGTTTATCATGTGTCATTGAGAGCTTGGATTCACAAGTTTGGTGTGAGCTTATGAAAAAAATGTGGTTTTGATTATGTGCATCATGATGCCATGGGATTGCTTAGTATCATGGTTCAATTGGAGCATTTGGAAATGAAGTGGATTCTTGATTGTAGGATGGTTTTGTTATTGTGTCATGGTATACTCTTGATTAGTAGTTTAGAGTTGTGGTATGGTACATGTTATGATAATTTTGATCATGAGGAAATGTTTGAAATTCCATATGCTTTTGAAAATGATAGTTTGATGTTTATCTTGTTGCCATGTATAGGTTGGTATCACAGTTAAGTGGGAACTTTGGTAGGATATAGCGATCTTCATCAAGAGGATGGTAGGCATGATTCCATGTGTGACTCGGTACCATGATTCAGTGGGAGTTGTTAGCAGTGACATGGATACATCATTGGTAAGGTTATCTTCAAGTGATTGGGGATATATTTTCTTGGTTTAGAGTGGTTGATATTATGTCATGGTTTAGTCTTGTTTCATTTAGAGTTTGGCATGGCTCTCTTGAAACTAGGATGTTTAAGTGTGTTATGGTGCATGTGATCCCCTAGGAGGAGATGGTTAGATCATGGATTCATTGTTTACATGTCCTCATGGATGCTTGTAGAAATAGGTGAGGCTTGAGTTCTCTTATGGTAAGAAATATATGTTGGAATAGTTACTAGTAAGAAAAGCTATTTTCAACAGTAAAGACTAAGGAGCCTACACCTTGGTTGAACATGAGTTGAACACACTCAACAGTTTCACATGCCTCTAAAGAGGCAATTTAGATACAAAGACTTGGGAAAGGTATTGGTGTTAATTGTAAGTAAGTTAAACTTGAATCTGATAGTCAGAGTGTTATGTGTTTAGCAAAAAAATCCTATGTATCATGCTCATACTAAGCATGTTGATGTTAAGTATCATGTTGTGAGAGAAATGGTTAAGAGTGGGAAGGTATTAATTGAGAAAGTTAACACTTTATTTAATGTTACAAATTATCTTATGAAACCAGTTCCTCTAGATAAGTTCACTTGGTTTTAATCATTTTCTTGGAGCTTAATGATTATGCAGGTTGCATTTGATGTTGGCATGGATTGATTAGTTGGTGCAGGAAAGCCATTGGCCTTGAGTTTTGTACTTGATTTAAATAATTATTCCTTGTTTAGAATTATTTCAATGTATAATGTCAAGTGGGAGAATAGTGGGAATAGGATGCCATTTAATTGCAATCCTAAAAATTATTTATTTCATGTATCTCTCGAGTCCTTGGAAAGTGTTCTCAAACACTAGGATTAGAAAGAGATTAAACTTGAATGAATAATCATGCTAATTGAAATTTTTAATTAATTCTAAATATTAGGAGTATGTGAGGGTGTCCAATATGAGTTCCTAAATAATAGGGGCACATGGGGTACCCACATGGAAGGTGAAACTCACCTTGGGTTGAGTTAACTATTTGGAGTAAAAGATAACACTTCTAAATGCATGTAAAGATCCTAGGAGTTAGGTTTTGATGTTTACATGCATAAAGTTCAATTCAATTCAGTTCAGATCAGTTTAGTTTAGTTTAGTTTAGTTCAATTCAATTCATTTAAGAATCAGTTTAGTTTAGTTTAGTTTAGTTTAGTTTAGTTTAGTTCAGTTATGGTTTAGTTATCATTAGTTAGTTTTAGTTGAATGCTAGTTGACTTCAATTAACTTGGAATGCATGACTAGTGACTTGAGTTGCACTACAGAGAATAGGTGACTTCCTTGAGTTAATAGGGGATGACCATTCTTGCATGAATGGTGGAGAGAGATGTTTTAGTTAACAAGAAATGACTTGGACCCATCTTGGGTGCCCAAGTTGACTTCTTGGAATTAACTCCTTTGCATGCTAATATATTTTAGAAGGCTGAGTTAAGTGGGCCCACTCTTGGGCACCTACTTTGAGGATAAAGCCTTGAATATATTTACATAATAAAGGTTGAGTTACTACTTTAGTTTGGGATGCCCAAATGGATGTAAATGATGATTTGGCATTATTCTTCATGGTTAAACTTTACTTCAAAGAGATAGACATAACTTTTAGGAGATAGGGATTGAGCTTTGTAATTGTAACTCTTTTGAATTTTACAATGTTGTTTATTACCTATATATCTCAAGAAAGTTGAAGAGAGTTTGTATCAGTTTTATTTTAGATTGTGAAGAAGATTTGGTGAAGGAAAAATAAACATTCTCAATCAAGGATTGGAATTATTCTAATCTACTTTAGAGATTAAATAATACATTGATTCTTGGTGGAGTTTTTGTTGGATCTCAGTTGTGTTTATGGTTTGTCCTTGATGAAAAAATCTCTGATCCTTATGATTTATAATGGAACTTTTTTGATGTCTCTTGGCTATTATAGAAAGTTATTTTTTATGCTTTAATTTCATGGTGATGAGAATTCTGGTTCAAGTTATGAATGCTATCTCTTTGACTGACAGAGTTTGGAAGATGGTTTCTTTGTCAGGATGGTTCTTTTTGCATATAACAAGTATTGGTTCTTTCTCATTTGGGCTTACACATATCGGCATGAGTATGGTAGGGTCTCCCCGATCCACTTTGAAATGTCTGAGTTGCCTATCAGCAAGACATTTCAGATGTCATGGCGATTGAATTTATCTTACAGGCTACTGTTGGCAAGACTTCTTTTTTGTTTCAGAGATAGAATGTGTTCTCTATCTGCATATGTTATACCATTAGGATAAGGTCTTATCAATTTCCTTATGTCTCCCTGACCTGCTTTAGAATAAAGTATATCGTCATGAGTTTGGCCATCAGGCTGAGGTCATAGCAAAATAATATTGTCTCCCTGACTAGTGCATGTGGAAGTCTATTGATAAGAGTCTCAGGCTTCGGTGAAAGGTCTTAACAAATAGGATTATGTCTCACTGACTAGTACTTATGGAGTTTCATCGGCAAGAGCTGAGTGGTTTTCGAATAGGTCTTGGTGAAGTGGTTTTGTCTTACTGAACATCGCATGGGGCAGTTTTCTTTGGCCAAACATAATGTATTCGATATATTGTCTCTTCGAAGATTTTAAGTCTCACTGATTGTTGCATTGAATGTCTTATCGGCAGAAGGTTACTGCTTTGGCAAAATATTATATCGAATGTGCAATGTCACACCGACCTTGGTGGATGGATACTTTTTGGTAAGAGCTTGTGATATTTGAAGGGAGGTCTTAGCGACTCCGAGTGAATGAAGTTTCTCGGTATGAATCAAAATTTCTACGAAAGGTCTCCCCGATATCATAATGTTATAGCGATGCACATCAGGAAAAAGGTTTATGTCAGTGTGAGATCTTTAATGTCTTGGTGATCTATTGTGAGCTTAGGATGTTTTGAAAAAACAAGGGGCAATCTATATAGTGTCTCCCCGACTATGTATTGTCTTGGCGACTTGGAAATGATAAAGGCCTTCGGCATAGGTATTGAATTGTCACGACAACAATGTCTATCGAATGTTTTTTAGTATAACAAAGTTGATCTATATGATGTCTCTCCAATATCAAAAGCTATAGCAATAGAATGATGGTTTCATTTTGGTGAAAGAACCTTTTTGTCTCATCAACCAGAAGGATGTTATGAGCTCTCGGCATGAAATTTTGTATTTGGTATGACTTCTCCTAACTCTGATGGGTCTTGGCGAAAGTGACAAACATAAGGTTGTCTGGCGATGTTAAAGTTTCCTTTGGCATAACGTGTCATCGATGGAAATAAAAAAGGAATAGGGAAAACTTTTTGAGCTTATTCTTTTTGACTGGGTACCGAACCCTAGCCTGGCCACCATAATGAGAAAGCTTCATAAATTGTTCTTTACTATTGTTGTTGGCTATAATGGCATTGTCAAGATGAAATTCGTTCTTGGTTCAGAAATGAATGGTATGGCTACTATGTTTGATGTGCCTCTCTGACTAGAAGCTTGACAGTGGTTGATGGGGCCATGGGAGTTATAGATTTGTCTGGTATTTTTATTTATGCATTTGCTGTTGGTTTATAATCACCATTTTCTTTAATTTCTCTCTGCATCTCTATGACAAATGATGCCCTGACTGAGTATTGTCTTTCATACATTAGATGTTATGATTTTCTGTGGTGGGTAGTTGTGCATTTTATGCAGAGAAATGATCTCACATGTTTCAGAATTGTTGAGGATGACACTTAGCTGGGTTAAATGGCTCTTGTATTGTTTTTGGTTGTTCAGCCATTACTTTTGAAGACAGTTACTTATCTTTGTTTTAATTCAAAAAGATATATATAAAGAGGAGCAAAAAACAATGTTTTTGTTCAACTGTTGTTGTAATTCTAAGATAATAGTTCCTTGGTTGTATGAAAATATATGGATAAAACTCTACAATAAAATATGTATAACAAGATGCAGAGATTGTGAGTTTCATCTCTATGAGGTATTTTAGGGATTCAATTGTTGAATCTTTAAGGTATTTTGTAGACGAGAAAATAGAGAAATCCTCTGAGTTATTATTATTGTTCAAAACATAATTTGAGGGATTGGTACTCCTTGAGATAGATATCTCTAAATGAGGGGTTGATGCTCCTTGAGTGGGTGCTCAAAAAATCAGCCTATAAGGCATTGTGAATAGTTGATTGGTTTTTATACCCTAGTAGGGTTTTCCACTCGGAAAATTCTTGTGTCTCTTTGTTCCTCTAAGTTCTCACTACTTTACTATGTTGTTTTTGTTTCTATTCACTGTTGAGTTATTACTTTTCTCAATTCTATTTATGAATAATTACATTCAACTCATGCATGCATTAATCAGAGTAATATTGAGAACAAATCTATGATATGTTTTTAAGTTTTTGAAAAATTGGTCAAATTTGTTAATACACTGATTCACCCCCCCTCTTAATGTCATTTTAACTCCAACAATTGGTATCAGAGCATAGGGTCCTCTAATTGGTTTAATTACCTTGGATTGATCTTGGTCTTGGAGTTTGTTTTTAATGGCACATTCTCAAGATGGTGCCTCTGTAACTAGAGCTCTGTTATTTGATGGAATAGATTATGTGTTCTAGAGAATAAGAATGGGAGCTTTTCTTGTTTCATTTGATGTTGATGTTTGGAGCATTGTTTTAGAAGATTACAATGTACTAGCCACTATTCCCACTAATACTGCTGATAAAAAGAAGTATGAAACAAATGCTAGAGCTAAGCATGCCATCTTGTGTGGATTGACTAAAGACGTGTTGATTAAAGTCATGCATTGCAAATTTGCTCATGGAATCTAGGAAAAAATTGAAACTATATATCAAGGGAACAAGAAAGTCAAATTGTCAAAAATCATTACTCTCAAACATCAGTTTGAGGAGTTGAAAATGAAGGATGATGAGAAAGTGGCTGAATATTTCCTAAGAGTTGATGAAGTTGTCAATGGAATGAAAGGTCTAGGTCAAGAGGTTAATGAATTTGATGTGGTCACAAAAGTTGTTAGGTCCTTACCATCTAAATTTGAATCTAAGGTTTTAGCCCTAGAAGAAAAGAAACACTTTGATAAGCTTACCTTAGACAGCCTACAAGGAATACTTACTGCCTATGAAATGAGAACTAGCAAAAACAATTCAATAGGAAAAGAAACTTCCTTTAACTCTAAAAAGAAAGAAAAAGTCGATGTCAGTGAATCAGAGTTGTCTGATTCTAAAGAATCTCATTTTGTTAGAAGATTTAAAAAGGGATCAGGAAAATATAAGGGAAAACTTCCCTTTAAATGTTTTAATTGTGGCAAAATAGGTCACTTTGTTGCAAAGTTTCCCTATGATGATCATAATCTATGACAATGAGACAACTGAAATACAGCCTAAGAAGAAGGCTTTCAAACCTAAACGAAACTTCAATTTTAAAAAGAAGAAAATTCTGTTTAGTAAGGATGAATCTGATATTGAGTCTGAAGACTCATCAGCTGATGAAGTTGAAACTTTGTTCATGGCTGAAATTACTTAGCAAAATGATTCTAACACCATTGACACTAAAGAAGGTGAAGTAGATCTTGAAAGTGAGCTGAAATGTGCTCTTCAAAAGGTCAGAAAACTTGAAAAACAAGTTCTTACTCAAGAACATAAACCAGATCAAGAATTGATCTCTCTGAAAACTCAGCTTGAAGAAGCTAAAAGAGTTGAAGTCTGTCTTAGAGAGACTGTAAGCTGCAAAGATCATGAAATTCAAAAACTAGAACAAGAAGTAGTCCTTCTTAGGAAGGAAATTGAAAAATATGAAAGCACTCTAAAACTAAATGAGATGCTCATCAAACAAAAGGTGTATAAAGATAAATCTAGTGTTGGTTTTGAAAAGGGTGAATGCTCAACTGACAAAGAAAAACAATACCCCTCTTCTGAAGTCAAAAATTTAGGTTCAAATCACTCAGAATTTGGTAAGGATCATGCTAAGTTTTTTAGAGGTAATAGACCTTTATACAATGTCAATTCTTTTTTCTATGGTTATTTCTTTTTCTGCAATAAATTTGGTCATAAGGTGAGCACTTGTAGGCTTATGAATTCTAGAATACCTAGATTTGGTCTTAGGAAACACTATGGTTTTGTTAGATAGACCAAATGTTTTAAATGCAATACTTCGGGACATTCTATCAAACAGTGCAGAACTGATCTGCAATCGAAACAATAGAAAATTAAAAAGGTTTGGAAACCTAAGGCTATCAACAACTTTGAGCAAACTATGTTGGTTCAAACTGGTCTTCATTCCAAGAAAAATGACTTATGGGTCCTGGACAGTGGATGTTCTAACCATATGACTGGTGATAAGGACAAGTTTATAAAACTTGAAGATTATGTAGGTGGATATGTCAAGTTTGGTGATAATTCTGGTATTCAAATTAAAGGTAGAGGTTCATTTCTTCTAAATGAAGACACTCCTATCTATAATGTGTACTATGTGGAAGGTCTCAAGCACAATCTTCTAAGTGTTAGTCAAATCTGTGATAGTGGTTATCATGTTCTTTTTAATTCGCAGGGATGTGAGATTAAGAACAAGCTTGGAAAGGTTGTTGCAGCTGGAAGAAAGACAAAAGGAAATGTGTACAATCTCCTTGACTCATCTTGCAATGACAATATTCAAGGTATGTGTCTAATGGGCCAAATTGAAGAGAGCTGGTTATGGAATAAAAGATTAGGACATATAAACTTTGAAAATCTAGTTAGAATCAGTAAGAGTCAGAACATTAGAGATTTACCAATTCTTAATAAGCTAGAAAATTTTGTGTGCAAAGAATGTCTAAGTGGTAAACAAACTAAAATCAGCTTCAAAACAAAAGAACACTCTTCATCAAAACCTCTACAGCTAGTGCATATTGATTTATGTGGACCAACTAGAACAAGGTCTATTAATGGTGAAAAATATTTTATGCTTTTTGTAGATGATTATACTAGAATGGTATGGGTCACATTTCTTAAGCACAAATCAGAAGCCTTTGAAAGGTTCAAAATATTTCGTAAAATGGTTGAAAAGGAATTTGATCTGAAACTCAAATGCCTTCAATCAGACAAAGGAGGTGAGTTCACCTCTCAAGAGTTTACTAATTACTGTGAACAACACGGTATTAAAAGGCAGTATGCTGCAACTAAAACACCTCAACAAAATGGGGTAGTTGAAAGTAAAAATAGATCTGTAAAAGAAATGGCTAGAACAATGTTAGATGAAGCTAAGTTGCCTGATATGTACTAGAAAGAAGATTTTCATATAGGTGTATACATTTTGAATAGAGTACAAATTAGGGTGAAATCTAAACACACTCCTTATGAACTATGGTATGGAAAAATTGCTTCTATCAAACATTTTAAAATTTGTGGAAGTAAGTGTTTAATCAAAAAGGATGATGATAACCTTGGAAGTTTTCAATCCAAGAATGACGAGGGTATCTTTTTGGGATACTCAACTCACAACAAAGCTTATAAATGTCTCAACAAAAGGCTTAATAAGATTGTTGAAGTTGTTAATGTAAAATTTGATGAAAGACCACATTTGAATGCTGAATCTTTGCAAAATAATGAGGAAGAACTTGAATTTGAAATAATTTCTGAAGGAGCTAGAACAACAAAGTCTATTGCTGAATCAGCGAGCCCTAAAAATGAAAATGCAAGTCCTTAAAAGGTTGCATCAAATGCTCCTTCGAAAACTCTAGCTATATATTACCCCAAAGATCAGATTATTGGGGATAAAAATGCAAGAGTTCAAACTAGAAGAAAGGTTGTAGAATTTGATGAAAAGGCACAAATTTCTTTCTGTCTAGTTACTCAGTTTGAGCCTAAATTTTTTAATGAAGCTCTCATAGACTCATGTTGGCTTAATGCTATGTAGGAAGAAATTGATCAAATTGAGAAAAATTAGACTTGGAAGTTAGACCCAAGACCAGATGACAAGAATGTCATTGGAGGAAAATGGATATATAGAAACAAGGTTGATGAAAATGGTAATATTATTCGTAAAATAGAAAGATTTGTCTGCAAAGGCTATGCTCAACAAGAAGGTATTGATTTCGATGAAACCTTTGCACCTATGGCTAGATTAGAATCCACCAGAATATTCTTGGTTTATTCTGTTTACAAAAACTTTACTATTTATCAAATGGATGTCAAAACTGCTTTTTTGAATGGCTATTTAGATGAAGAGGTCTATGTTGAACAACTTAAAGGATTTATATGCAAAGATAATCCTAACCATGTTTATAGGTTGAAAAAGGCTCTCTATGGCTTAAAACAAGGACCTATAGCTTGGTACTCTAGGTTGGATAGTCACTTAATTTCTAATGGCTTTGTTAGAGGTGTAGACAGTAATCTTTATGTTAAAACTAAAGGTTCTGATATTTTAGTTGTTGAAATTTACATTGATGATACTATCTTTGGCTGCAATAATCTCACTTTGAGTAAAAAATTCTCTCAGATAATGGAATCTGAGTTTGAAATGTCAATGTTAGGAGAATTAAACTTCTTTCTGGGTCTTCAAATCTCTCAATGTGAGAATACAATATTTCTTTCTCAATCCAAATATGCTAGAGAGATGCTTAAGAAATTTTAGATGGATGAATGCCATCCAGTTAGCACTCCAACGGTTACTGGTTGCAAACTTACTAAGGTTAATGATTCTCTTGATACAAATCAAATAGAATATAGATCAATGATCGGCAGTCTCTTATATTTAACTGCCTCTAGACCTGACATTATGCAGGCAGTTTGCATTGTTGCACATTTTTAGGCATCACCTAAAGGCTCTCATGTTACTACTATTAAATGGATCTTTAGATACATTCAGGGCACTCTTGATTATGGTCTTTGGTATCCTAGGAGCAATGATTTCTCTTTGATTGCTTATACTGATGATGACTGGGCTAGTTTTTTGGATGATAGGAAAAGCACCAGTGGTGTTGCATTCTTTCTTGGTGATCGTTTAGTGGCATGGCACAGCAAGAGACAAGTATCTATTTCTCTCTCTACTACTGAAGAATAATAAATTGCTGCCACTTCATGCTGTACTCAAATTCTATGGATGAGTCAGACTCTTTCAAATATGGGTATTGATGTTTCTAAACCTGTTTCCATTCTTTGTGATAACACTAGTGCAATAAATATTTCAAAAAATCCTATTATGCACTCTCGCATGAAACATATTGCTCTTGAGTTTCATTTTCTTCGAGAAAAGGTTTTGGCTAATGAAGTCTACTTATAGTTTGTTGGATCTCAAGACTAGGTAGCCAATATTTTTACAAAGCCCTTAGCAAAAGAGTTATTTGAAAGGTCAAGACTTCTTTTAGGA
Organism: Sequoia sempervirens; assembly: GCA_007258455.2. Classification (NCBI taxonomy): domain Eukaryota; kingdom Viridiplantae; phylum Streptophyta; class Pinopsida; order Cupressales; family Cupressaceae; genus Sequoia; species Sequoia sempervirens. The sequence continues at coordinate 28,646 of VDFB02028985.1, forward strand.
GTTATCTCTCAATCATTACTTCACTGAATCTCCAAGCTACTACTTAGGGGGAGCATGTTATATGTTTTGATTCACTTACAACTCTCCTACAATTTTGGTTGTTGCACTACTACTCTTTTTTTTTTTTGTAGTTGTTTCTCATGATATTTTGGTTGGCTTCTCAGTTGTGTTTCATGGCAATGCACATTCTTCTCTTCTATTTTTTGTCATTGAGGCAAAAAGGGGGAGATTCATTTATGTTTTTCCATCAAGGACAAAGGGGGAGTTTGTTGGATCTTAGTTGTGTTTATGGTTTTTCCTTGATGACAAAATCTCTGATCCTTATGATTTATAATGGCACTTCTTTGACTTCTCTCGGCTATTACAGAAAGTTATTTGTTATGCTTTAATTTCATGGTGATGAGAATTTTGGTTCAAGTTATCAATGCTATCTCTTTGACTAGATGGTTTCTTTGTCAGGATGGTTCTTTTTGCATATCACAGGTATTGGTTGTTTCTCATTCGGGCTTACACATATCGGCATGAGTATGGCAGGGTCTCCTCGATCCACTTTGAAATGTATGAGTTGCCTATCGGCAAGACATTTCAGATGTCATGGCGATTGAATTTATCTTACAGGCTACTGTTGACAAGACTTCTCTTTTGTTTTGGTGACAGAATGTGTTCTCCATCAGCATATGTTATACCATCGGGATAAGGTCTTATCAATTTCCTTATGTCTCCTTGACCCGCTTCAAAATAAAGTATATCGGCATGAGTTTGGCCGTCGGGCTAAGGTTATAGCAAAATCATATTGTCTCCTTGACTAGTGCATGTGGAAGTCTATCAACAAGAGTCTAAGGCTTCGATGAAATGTCTTAACAAAAAGGATTATGTCTCACTGACTAGTGCTTATGGAGTTTCATCAGCAAGAGCTGAGCAGTTTTGGAATAGGTCTTGGCAAAGTGGTTTTGTCTTACCGAACATCACATGGAGGATTTTTCTTCATCCAAACATAATGTATTTTGTATATTGTCTCTCTGAAGATTTTAAGTCTCACCGATTATTGCATTGAATGTCTTATCGGCATAAGGTTACTGCTTCAGCGAAATGTTATATCGAATGTGCAATGTCACACCGACCTTGGTGGATGGATACTTTTAGGTAAGAGCTTGTGATATTCGAAGGGAGGTCTTAGCGACTCTGAGTGAATGAAGTTTTTTGGTATGACTCAAACTTTCTATGAAAGGTCTCCCCGATATCATAATGTTATAGCGATGCACATCAGGAAAAAGGTTTCTGTCGGTGTGAGATCTTTAATGTCTTGGTGATCTATTGTGAGCTCTGAATGTTTTGGAAAAACAAGGGGCAATCTGTATAGTGTCTCCTTGACTATGTATTGTCTTGGTAACTTGGAAATGATAAAGGCCTTCGACATAGGTATTGAATTGTCATGGTGACAATGTGTATCAAATGTCTTTCTATATAACAAAGTTGATCTATATGATGTCTCTCTGATATCAAAAGCTATAGCGATAGAATGATGGTTTCATTTTGGTGAAAGAACCTTTTTGTCTCATCAACCAGAAGGATGTTATGAGCTCTCAGTATGACATTTTGTATTTGGTATGACTTCTCCTAACTCTGATGGGTCTTGACAAAAGCGAAAAACATAAGGTTGTCTTACAATGTTAAAGTTGCCTTCGGCATAACGTGTCATCGATGGAAATAAAAAAGGAATAGGGCAAACTTTTTGAGCTTATTCTTTTTGACTGAGTATCTAACCCTAGCCTAGCCGCCATCATGAGAAAGCTTCATAAACTGTTCTTTACTATTGATGTTGGCTGTAACGGTATTGTCAGGATGAAATTCGTTCTTGGTTCATAAATGAATGGCATGGTTGCTATGCTTGATGCACCTCTCTAGATAGAAGCTCGATAGTGGTTGACGGAGCCATGGGAGTTACAGATTTGTCTGGTATTTTTATTTATGCATTTCCTGCTGATTTATGATTACCATTTTCTTTAACTACTCTTTGCATCTCTATGAAAAATGATGCCCTACCTGAGTATTGTCTTTCATACATTATATGTTATGATTTTTTGTGGTGGGCAGTTGTGCGTTTTATGCAGAGAAATGATCTCACATGTTTCAAAATTGTTGAGGATGGCACTTAGCTGGGTTAAATGGCTCTTGTATTGTTTTTTTTTGTTTAGCCGTTACTTCTGAAGACAATTACTTATCCTTTTTTTAATTCAAAAAGATATATATAAAGATGAGCAGAAAACAATGTTTTTGTTCGGCTATTGTTGTAATTATGAGATAATCATTCTTTGGCTATATGAAAATATATGGATAAAACTCTGCAATAAAATCTGTATAACAAGATGCAGAGATTGTGAGTTTCTTCTCTATGAGGTATTTTAGGGATTCAATTGTTGAATCTTTAAGGTATTTTGTAGATGAGAAAATAGAGAAATATGTACGTAACTGAAAATAGAGAAATCCTTTGAGTTATTATTATTGTTCAAAACATAATTTGAGGGGTTGGTACTCCTTGAGATAGATATCTCTAAATGAGGGGTTGATGCTCCTTGAGTGTGTGCTAAAAAATTTAGCCTATAAGGCATTGTGAATAGTTGATTAAAAGATTAAGCCTGGAAGGCATTTAGGGAGTGGTTTTTATACCACAAGAGGGTTTTCCACTCAGAAAATTCTTATGTCTCTTCGTTCCTCTGAGTTCTCACTAGTTTACTATGTTGTTGTTGTTTCTGTTCACTGTTGAGTTATTACTTTTCTCAATTATGTTTATGAATGATTACATTCAACTCATGAATGCATTAATCAGAGTAATATTGAGAACAAATATGTGATATGTTTTGAATTTTTTGAAAAATTGGTCAAATCTGTTAAGACACTAATTCACCCCCCCCTCTCAGTGTCATTTTAATTTCAACAGTTTTTTCTTAAAAGGGTTTCTCCACAATATATCCATTGTATCTTCTAATATCTTGTCTAATTCTTTTACAACTTTCTTCTTCATTCTACAAATGATAAAATGAATTAATCAGATAATCACCCACAAAGAACATGTAACAAAGAATACATATTTAGCTCAGCAAGTATAATAATTTTACAGAGTATTAAGCTACATAAACACCTCAATTTACAACAAAAAACTATATCCAATTCTAGATAATTGGAAATAGAACTTGCTTCCCTAAAACCAAGTTGCAACCACATTTTATCAAATCATTCATTGTCAAAAGGAATATAATAGCAATGAAAATAACTCTATTGCTCTTTGATTTTGTGTGTTGAATCTTGATCACAATGTCCTAATTTCACAATAGAGATAAAAAATTTGGTCATTATCATTTTAAGTATGGGCTAGTAGGCTACTTTGTCTTCAACATTTGTTTTACATTCCAGTAGACTACTCTAGAAAAACTATTGGTATAGCTATCCTATGAATAAAGAATAACCAAACTATAAAACATGATGGTATTTTAATCTATGATCATTTGTGTGCCTTCATACCACTTACTAAATGTTCCAAGCATAGCTATCAGGACATGAAGGGGTACATGTACTAGTACAAGGATGGGGGTGCTAATCAAATCAGGGTACACAAGTAAATGTTCATCAGGAGACAGTTGTATTATATATAAATGTGGTCACCAAAAATTGTGGATATAGGGATGGGTACATAGTCCATGTTCCTATTATGCAGTTTATTGGAAACTATGGTACCCAACTATCACAAGATTGAGGGTTTTAGAGGTAGCCATTACAATCCATACACAAAACATATACACAAATCCATAGAACTGAGCTTTCATTTAATAGATTTGTTTTAGAATGAAGTGAAACAAAATAGAAAAAGGATATAGCCACCTATATATTTTTCCTAGATGATTCTCAAAAAAGTATATCAGATTTGAAGAATCACAATTTTAAAACTTAACATGAGCTTACAGATCCTTGACATCAGTTATACATGCAAATATAAGCTACAGGTTTGAACATTTCAATCATAGAAATAGTAGATCATATTACATTAACTTTGAGCATTAAAATCCTTGCTACAATAGTTTATACTCTTCCTCATACACATTCAAGAGTCCATTGCAAATTTAAGCGACAATGCTATGGTATTCTACTAATCAAAGGCCTGATTTACAATGAATGTAAACTCATAAATTAACAACAAATTTGTATGGCACCAGACTAACCAACTAAATATGAAATGGATTGTCTAATAAATCTCTACAAGTGCAATCTTATTTTTTGAGAAATATTGGTAGCATAAATTACATTCTAGAGCAAATTTGTGAATGCATTGAATATAAAGGAGTACAATGCTCAGACTTATAACATCAAATACAATAACTCAGAAATGATAAAGAACCTGATAATGGTTGCTAGTATGATTGTAGTAGCAAGTGAAACAGAGGTTTTGGCTACTGTGGGAAGGTGCTAGGGCCAGGAACATGCCATGCTTCAACAATGTAACACATCCCTTTGATGTGAGAAATGTGTCTCAGATGAAAGCCACAATTTCACCATTGCAAATGATTATTCACAATGCCCACATTTTCCCTCATTAGAGCCAATAATCCTCCTCAAAGATCAACATCTTGTAGTTTCTTCTTGCTCCGAAGAAGGGTTACCATGCCCTATTAATGGCATGACTCCCTATGAGACCCCTCTGATTTGTTATGTTTTCTTGATAGCTCATATACAATGTTAGAATTTATTTTATGATGTTATTATTTTATCACTGATAATGGAGCGATGATAGACTATATTGATGTGATGACACATTATATGCATGGTGATTATGTTAATATGCTTTATGTTTGCATAGATTCTTAGTTGTGATGACATTGCTATATATGCTTATTATAGTTTAATTGATATATTATCTCGTTAGTTGATGTGACATTGTATTGGTGAAGAGAACAGTATTGCATCACTCGCTTGCCAGTGCCCTATGATTTCTGCGATTCTCTCTTTACCGTGTGTATGTATTACAATCTGTATTACATACATGTACAACATTTTCTTGTTTGCAGGATTGTAAGTACATGGAATTAGCTTCACTTGGTTTCATAGGTTTGAGCATGTCCACTACTCAACAATAATATTGTGAGATAGTAATGGGCTACCTAGTCATACCTTTACCCTAGTACAATGTGTCATCAATTTTAGTTTTGGTCTAGCCTTATCATTATTTTTCTAGGTATTTTATTATGGTGCAAGTTTAATTTTGAAGATTAGTGTGGGATTGATTTAAATATTTAATTAATTGAATTATTGTTGTGAAGGCTTTAGAATAAATAAAGTTAATTTAGTTATATTGTTGTGTAATTTTTATTATTAAAAATAAATGGTAATTAAATAAATAAGAGTATTTAACTTGGTTGCAATTAGTAAATTGTTTTATTTTTATTTAAATTTGTGGAAATATATTAATTGTTTTATTTTTATTTAAATGTATGTGGTTGGAAATATCTTTGGTTGTTGAGGGAAAATATATTTTGATTGGGATAACTGTGAGTTAGAAATGGGTTATCTTACTGTTGTAAATTGATTTTCAGAGAAAAATTTGGAAAATAGGAAAGAAAGTTGTTTCATGTGAAGAGTTTTTGTTTTGGTTGAAAAATTTGCTGAGGAAAAGATTTTCTATACTGTAGAAGCTGTTGTTTTCTTTCTTTTAAAAGATTATTGTGAAAGTTGAACCTCTATAGAAAACAATTAAAAATCCTCTGTGTAATTTGTTCAATTCAAAATAAATTGATACAAAAGGAATTTAGATCTCCATAGAAAACCTTAATTCTATTTTGTTCTCCCTATTCTTTTTGGTTATATGAGAAAAAATGAATTTCTAAGGTTTTTTGTAGAAAATCTCCTTTATGAAAAATTATTGCTCAACTTGAACCTGTGATTGGATTAATTGCATATAATATATATATATATGCATACATACATACATATATATTTTGTGTCAATTAAATAACACTATGAATTTATTGAGAGGCAAATTCAAAGAATCGTCGTATGGCGGGATACTGCACAATAGTCTTTCTCTAAAAAACATGAATGTTAATGTTTGGGGGCCAGGGATTTGAAACCCCCAGCCACACTCACACAGGGGTGCATTGTTGTGTGCAACACTCCCCACACCCATGTGGTGGAAGTGTTTCCCACAACGCAATGAACCCTACATGGGGAGGCCATAGCCAGAATTAGTCATGTGCATGTGTTTGTTTTATGCTGTAGTTTTTTGAATGTTTGGAGATTTTGATTTAATCATATATATTTATATATAATATATAAATATTATATATAATAAATGTATTATGAGTTAAATTTATTTTATATTATTTGATAAATAATATGTTTATTATATTTATATATATATATATAGGTGTATATATGAGTATGTGCAAGATCATCATGGAAAAAAGACCTCTTAAGTGGCAAAAAAATTAGAAAAATTAGAGTTAGGAAACTTGACATAAAAAATTGAATAAATTATCTATATTATTTCAAATATATGTAAGAATAGAATTTGTAGCAAATAGAATTTAGTTTCTAAACTACTAGGTTTTTTTTTTTAAAATCTATTTGGTGAAAATTTAAAATTTCAATGCAATGGTACTAAATTTCAGGAAAAAAATAAGAAGTAGGTGTTTGTCTGACCACCCTAACCACAATAAAATGACAATATTTTTTTTATAACATTTTAGATTTAAGGAGAGGATCCATGCCACGATGTGATGCATATTTTTTTGTAAATATTTTCCAAGTAAATAATTAATTATGAATTTTTTATTACAAATTTTTAAAAAATATTGTAACATCTAGAAAATGCACAAGATAAGATTAAGAGCAAACATGCAATGCAATCTAAGATCTCTAAATGCAATCCAATGTTAAGCAACAAATAATAAAGGAAAGTAAAAACATAAATAAAACTTGAACAATCTCACCAAATTTGTACGTATTTCCATGATTCATCTCGATTGCCCTTCTCTATTTTGTTGTTATAGTATAATTTCCCTCAGATTTTTAAAAGGTTTGTGGAAGTAAAGCCTATGATAATGATTTAGAAAAACATTGAAGATTCAAGATAGTTGCTCCAAAAAGTCACAAGATTTTGAGAAAGATTGGAATGATGAAGAATAGATCAATTTATAGAAAATTTGATCATTCAAATGATAGGCCAAGATCGAAAGATCAATGAATAGTTGAGATTGATTGATTAGTCATGCATTCTGATAATAGTTAGTAATGACATGAGTGGTATAAATTAGAAATAGAATTAACGATTAAATAAATGGTTTAATCTTCCAGTTTGGTATTCAAAAATAGAATAATTATCTTTGAATGACAAAGATAAAGATGGATTAAAGCAACTCTTGTTCGAATGCATGCACAAGGTTTAATTAATTAAATAAGAATATTTAATTAATATGCATTTACATGCAATTGAGTTAGCATTGTATGAGTGAATGATATGACAAATAGATTACTCATGAAATCCATTCATACATTGAATCAAGAGTTAACTGAGCAATTTGAATAGATCTTTGAGTTGAGTAAAAGTGAATACTTAGATAACTTACACAATTATCTAAATATAAAGGAATGTGTTAAAATAGAATTCATGAATTAAATAATTCATTTAATTCAAAATTTGATATTTGAAGAATAATTAAATAAATAAGATTTATTTAATTAAGTGATGAAGGGATTTAAATTCATAATTAAATAAATAAAAGAATTTATTTAATTATAGTTGAAATATGATAAAGGTAAATTAAATAGGAATTTATTTAATTTGACAAGAAGGATAAAGTTAATTAGTAATATAATTAAATAAAAAACATTTATTTAATTAATTAGATGGAATAAAGAAAAGTGTGAATTAATTAAATAATTGAGATTATTTAATCATGAGGAATATGAATTATGAAGAATATTTAAGTTGTGGGCTTAGGCCAAACTTCAGTGTCTACATTTGCCCCTCTTTGATACAATGTCATTTTGGCGTTGTGTCAAAGAAAATTGATAAGAAATATGCCCCAGTAATGCCCAAGCGTTAAACAAGTGAAGGTATGCCCCCTCAGGAAAATTGACAAATTTACAAAAAAATCAATATAAATTTGGAAATAGTCCTGATTAGTCCATTGGATAGCTAGAAATATAGTGGAGTTGACAGAATTGAAGTCAGACATGGTACAAATGAGTATGGGTCAATGGAAGTTGGAAGTTGACACGGCCTGTAGAAAAGAATGCCACCAAAACCCTAGGTATATATAGAAATTGGTGTTAAAACCTATTCATTTTCACCCACCTAGCATTGAAACTTGAGAATTTGCTTTGCACTCACATTGACGATGTCCCCTATTCTGAACACCCATCACTGAGCCTACAGGATTCTAGAACCTTTCGAAGGCCAGCTGACGCGGACTCCCTGGTATGTACCTCAAACTTGAATTTTGAATTTTTTTAAATTGCGCATGTTTTGATGTATTTAATGTGATTTTTAGTTATGCATCATTTTGTTAAAACACCACATGTGAATGCGCAAACAATGCATTTGAAAATTTATGTTAATAGTTTAGTGTAGGTTTTTTGCAGTTCGACGCATTTGTAGTTTAGTGTAATGCATTTGATAATCAACATCACATGTGCATGTAGAATAGTTGCATTTGTTTATTTTGCAACACATGTATTTAATTTGACACACTTGCCTTTATTTCAATGCATTTGCATTTAAAAGGTAATTGTTCACAGTATTGTTGAGAATATATGCATATGCATTGTGAAGCTACGCATTTGAAATGGAATGACGCATGTGTCTAATGAAATGATACATTTGATTTTAGTGCAAGCATATGTAAAATAATGACGCATATGCCAAAGGATGACATAGTTGCAAAAGAATGATGCTTTTGAATGAGAAATTAATTTAATCATTTTGCACTAGGATAGTTGTTTTATGCTGACATGTGGCATGTATAATGTCATTGTAGGTTATGCTAGATACGGTAAATATGCGAGAGTCGAGACCGACGACTTTTCGATTCAAATAAAACTTGTAGAGTGCAGAGCAATAGTTCTTATGGCACCTAGGTCTGCTACATCTTACAAACATGCCCCAGATTCAAGTGAATGGGGGTTTATTGAGAGCATTGTGTGAGAGGTGGCATTCAGAGACATCTTCCTTTCACCTACTTACTAGAGAGGCCACTATTACTTTGGAGGATGTCTACAGGATCCTCAAACTTCCTATTAGAGGCACATGGGTGAGGTATGATACCCAAACTTAGTAGTTGATTGGACAGACAATGTCACATGTCCACATTATAGAGCGTCATTTTACAGATCATGTTCTGGAGCAATTTGGATAGATACATGACGTGTCAAGAGGACAAGCCAAGTTCGTGAGGTAATCATGAGAGATCCCTATGTGGGGTCCAGAGATTCCAGTGGCCACAGCTAAGGGAGACATCAATGCATTACAGATAGTTCCATTTGGATGGAGAGATGGTCCAGTAGACCCAGGTACCATAGAGGAGTATGATCAGTGGTGGGTTGTACATAGGCCAATTCCTTTGATAGATCTAGAGCAGCTAGTGCTGGTAGAGCAGCGAGGGACAAGTCTGTGAGGTAGGTGTGGCAGAGGTAGAGGCTGGGGAGATGGAGGCTGTGATGATGGTGGAGATGATGACAGAGGTGGACAATGGGGGGCTAGGAGAGGGAGACATGGATGGAGGGGACAAGGGCCACCATTGTCACCGATCCATGAGGAGGGATGAGGGCAGGAGAATGTGGCCATGCCAGACAATGGGAGAGGAGGGGAGGAGGTGGATGTTGTGATAGGTGGAGAGGAGGATCAGCCCATAGAGGATACCATTCCAAATATCCCAGTAGAGGAGGAGGCAAACAAAGAGGAGGCATGCAAAGAGGAGGCATATATTGATGCCCTAGGCTTACTAGTTGCCTACCAGGAGGATGATGAGGGGGATGATGACCAAAAAAGAGAGATTTAGGACCAGATTTTGGAGGAGTTGGATGAGGAGGATGGTGTGCTGAGATCCAGATAGGATGACATAGGGGCAGTTGATCCTAATATAGCTACATTACATGTACAGGTTGCATCCTTGGAGGAGCAAATGAGAGTCCTGGTGTCAAAGAGGGATATATTATGGATGGAGAGGGATAGAGCCATCATTGATAGAGATCAGGCTATAGCTTGGAGACAGGAGACTGGGCAGAGATTCACAGAGCTCAGAGCTTTATGTACTGGATGATCAGTTGTGTTTACCAGAGAGTTAGTTAGAGCTAGGGAGAGGGAGACCTATTACCATGATTTATATGAGGCAGAGGTTCCTCCAGAGAGAGACGGGCTCCTAGCTTCTTGCAGACATGTAGTAGTAGGTCACAGAGTAGGATCCACACTAAGACAGTTAGCACAAAGGGTGTGGAGTAGCCATGAAGATCTGGTCCATATGACAGGCCCCACTCAGCTCATAGGTCATTAGGTTCCCAGCACCATTCATCCGTGCACTCTAGCCATGATAGCAGTGGCAGTTCAAGATAGGGTCACTTCTTGATATGTACTGATACATTGTATTATGATTCTATAGCCTGCATGCTTCCATGTTTATTGATACATTATGACAATGTGATGTAACACTATTGAGCGATATATATATATATATATATATATGATTTTGGCAGTGATTCTCATGATATGCATTTCTATTTATTGATTTTGTAGTCATTTATTTATACATGTGATGTTTATATGATATGCCTATGTGATGGATGATCATATCTATTTTATGATGTGTTGATGCAGCTAATGATATAATGTTGATTCTATGTGATGTTGATTCTATATGATGTATGTAGTTTATAGTTATGAGATGTAATATGATGTTATATGTACAATGATTTCTACATGTGATGCTATATAGATGTAATGTAATGCATGTATTTACATTTATGATGTACATAGATGCTTATGATATGTATTGTATGATGATGAATGTTTATTATGCCATGATGTCCTAGATATGATAAATGCCTATTTGTATGTATTTTTCTAACATGTATGTGTATATCCAAGATTATTTTTGATTTGTGTGTCACAAGACTCCATTGTAATGCAAGAAAGAAGAAATGTTAGTGTGGAAAGAAAGATTAAGAAATAAAAGAAATGAAATGGATGTTAGTATTAGCAATCTTCAATGTTTTGATGTATCACAAAAGGTGTTGCACTTTATCATCATTGGGTGAGACTAATAAAAATGGAAAAAAACACCATGATATGGTATAAATCAAGATGTACAAGGTCATCCACTTGCTAATAATAGACAGTCATAGACAAGGATTGTCGTTAACTCATACTAAGGGCACAAATTGCCCCAGTCTTTTTGTCAAGACAAACCCTAGACAGTAAACAAAGTAAAAGATGGGTCATGAGACATCATCGCTCCTCTAAATCCTTCATGGGACATCCTTGAGGAAACTAGTAACATGACTCAAAAAACCAATTTAAAAAAAAAAAAAATAGTTGACAGACAACAATCAAAGAAAACAAATGTGATACATCGTTGCTTCTCTAAATCCTTCATGGGACATCCTTGAGAAAGCTAGTAACATAATTCCCATCATAAAGTCAAATGAAAAGATAAGATAAATAAGCCATAAAGTCAAAAAGCCAATGAAATATTTTCCAAAACTTGATCTATTTGTTTGATTGTTTTGATTGATAAAAGAATTGATTGATAAATCCTAATTTCAGGAGATAAACATACCAAATAATACTATGAGTCTGGTTTCAATGTTATGACTATCTGTATAAGGCATGACAAAGCTTGGTTTCAGAAAGACATGTATCATATAAGACATGAAGTAAGATGTCGTTAATGTGATAACCTATATAAAGCTATGTTGGTTTGATTGACAATGTCAATATGCAGGAAGGACTCATCCCGTATATAATACATAGATTGTTTTTTTGATATCAATATTCAAGAAGGACTCATCCTGAACAAGACACAGGTTGATTGTTTTAATGATGTTTATTTCAGGAAGGACACATCCTGTAGCAGACATTAGTTGATCTATTTTGATTGTTTCATTTGGCAAGTTGTTTGATTTTACCTAGAGACATTGCTGACTTGTTCACCAGATTGATGCATGACATGATACAATGTGTGGACAATTGATTATGTGTGGCGGTAAACCCTAAAGGACTGATCTAGTGCAGCCTCATGGGCTCATCGATTGATGGCCTTGCCTACATTATACACATAGAGACCTCATAGTTTGACTTGACTTTGACTTAACTTTGACTACTACAAATAGAAGACGTGTGTGAAAGTGAATGTGACGAACCCTAATGGACTAACCTAGTGCGGCCTTAGGGGCTCATCGATTGATGGCCTTTCCTATGTTATACACACAAAGACCTTGTAGTTCGACATGACCAATGACCTTGTCATATAGACATATGGATTGAAGCATGATTTTACACAGAAAAACCTAAATGGACTGACCTAAAGCCTCGGGGGCACATCAATAGATGGCCTTGCCTACGTCCAGTCACAAAGGCAATGTAGTTTGACAAACAACAAAGAATGACAAGTGTGACTAACTCTGACTCTATTTTTGGATTTTTGAAATGTTTTGATTTTTTTGTCTTTATGAAGTTTTCTGATGTTTTGTTTTTTCTCAGGTCATTTTGTGATGTTTGTCGATTAAGTTGAAAATGCCAATCACAACCAGTATCATTGACAATCTTCTTAAGGATTTTGATGATGGTTTTGTTAGATGCCTCTACTTGGCCATTACCTTGTGGGTAGTAGGGAGTGGAAAAGTGATGTTGAATATGAAATTCATCACAAAGATGATGGACTTCTTGATTCTTAAATGGGCAGCCATTATCAGTGATTATGGATTGAGGGACACCATACTGACAGATGATATAGTTCAGGATAAACTTAGAGATATGTGTGATGGTAATATATGTCATAGGAATAGCTTCAATCCACTTCGTAAAACACTCAGTGGCAGTGATAATAAATTCGTGGCCATTAGATGATGTGGGGTGGATCTTACCTATGAGGCCAAGTCCCCATTGGGCGAAGGGCCATGGTAACATTATAGGATGAAGCTCCTATGCTAGTGCATGTATCAAGTCTCCATGAACTTGGCATTGATGACATTTCTTTACAAAGACATATGAGTCTTTTTCCATAGTAGGCCAATAATAACCCAGTCTCATAAGCTTTTTAGCTAAGGTAGGGCTACTAGAATGGGAACCACATATACCTTCATGTACCTCTTGCAAGGTTGCTTGTGCTTTATTAGAATCAAGATATCTTAGGAGGGTATTATCTAAGGTGCGTCTATATAGGGTGTCTCCGACGATGGTGTATTTGGTTGACTTGTGCAAGAATGTCCTACATTGGTTGTTTGACAGGCCAGTGGGTATGATTTTGGCATGAAGGTAGTCATAGATTTATTTGTACCATGGGGAATTGGGACTAACAATTCCACACACCATTTTTGAATCTAGGATATCGTAGGCTGTGACCATAAGCTATTCTACCAAGAACTCAAACTTAGGAATGTTGTTAGGAATGTCTAGAAGTGATGTAATTGTAGCCATAGCGTTAGCTACCCTATTTAAAGCACAAGGTATTTGATGAAATTTGATCTTGTCAAAGTACTCCTTAAAGCTATCAGCCATGCATTTATATGGAGAAAGCTTCTCATCCTTAGTCTCATAATCATCATTTACCTTTCTGATTACTAGTTGAGAATCACCATATACCTGTAGGTTCTTAATTTTTCACTTGATTGCCATGCATAACCCTATCACTAGAGCCTCATAATCTACTATATTGTTAGTACATGGGAATACAATTCTGAATTATTTCAGGGTGGAGTCACCCTGTTGTGTGATAAAGAGTATACCATCAAAGTACAGTTTCCATGTTATGGTTGTATCCATTGTAAATATAAACTCATTAGGAAAGTCTACAACTAATGGATGGTCTGCTTGCATAGGTACATTAGCTAACTGATCAGCAATAACTTGTCCTATAATAGCCTTTCTTTCTACATATTGGATATCATACTCACTAAGTATCATAACCCATTTGGCCAGTTGCCATGTTAATGTTGCCTTGCTTAGAAGATATTTCAGAGGATCTATTTTGGAAATCAACATTGTTTGATGGTTTAGCATATAGTGCCTTAGTTTTTGGGTAGCAAATGCTACTGCAAGACAGGAACATTCAATGTTACTATAATTGCGATCATAACCTTTCAAAGTCTAACTGATATAGTAGACTGCCCTTTCATGACCTTCATCATCATTCTGTGCAAGCAATGCTCCAAGTGATGAATGGGTTGTTGTAATATATAGAATTAGTGGTCTTCCTTCAAAAGGTGGTATTAATACTAGTGGTGTGAGTAGATATTCTTTAATTAGTTGAAAAGCCTCTTTGTACCTAATTGTCCATGCAAAGGGTACCCCTTTCTTAAGTAGATGTTGAAAAGGATGTGTCCTATCTACTAACTGCACTATAAATCTTTTGATGAATTGCAGTCTTCCTTGTAATGTCCTTAGCTAACTAAGATTGGTTGGTGGAGGCATGTCCATGATTGCTTTGACCTTGGCCAGATCTACTTCAATGCCTCATCTAGAAATGATATAGCCTAATAGCTTTCTTGACTTCACTCCAAACACACACTTCTTAAGATTGAGTCTCACTTTATACTTTTCTATCCTTTGAAATATTTTGTCTAAAACTTGTAAATGTTTTTCCCTTGTCTTGGATTTGACTATAAGGTCATCAACATAATCCTCCATAAGAGTGTGTACTAGATCATGAAAGATGGTGGTCATGGCACATTGATAGGTTGCTCTAGCATTTTTGGGTCTAAAGGGCATAACATTCTAGCAATATGTACCCAAAGGACAAGTGGAAGTTGTCTTAGGTTGGTCTTTAGTTGAAATTTTGATCTGATTATATCCTAAAAGCCATCCATAAGAGACAACATCTCATATCCTGCTATCGGGTTAACTATCATATCTATGTTAGGTAAAGGGAAGTCATATTTAGGACAAGCCTTGTTGATATCTCTAAAATCAGTGCAAATGCAGATGCTCGCAATTGGTTTAGTGACTGGTACCAGGTTGGAAATCCAATCTGCATAGTCAATTGATCTCATGAAACCAACATCTAATAGTTTCTTGAGTTCTACCTTGACTAGTAAAGCAATTTATGGATGCATTTTCCTCAATTTTTGTTTCATTGGTTTGGCACCTGGTTGTAAGGACAAGTGATGTAGAACAAGTTCAAGATCCAAACCAGACATGTCTACATATGACTGAGCAAAATTTATCTGTCTCTATGCAAAGAAGTTGTGGAATTCTAGTTGCTCTTCTATTGTCAATGATGCTGCAAAATAAACTAGTTGAAGATTCTCTTTTGTACCTATGTTGACTTCTACTGATTCTTCAACAAGCATGGGTGACTTTTCCTATGCAATGGGGAGAATGTTCAAACCTCCATCTTAGGTGCCTTTGAGAGGATTTTTCCTTCAGATGCATCCTTTCTTTTTACTTTTTCATTATCTAGAGGTTTCTTTCAATTTTCACCTAGAGAATTGTCATTTTTATCTTGTTTATTCTTTTTATCATTTTTGTGACTGGAGGGTTGAACAGATTCCCCAAAGTATGCTTTGTTGTCCAAGTCAATGGCAAAACCAGTCTTATGATCACCACGAGGTATGCCTTCTTGTAATCCCAGGAACTCATCAATTGCTTTGTCGTTCTCAAAAATATTTAAGACAGGTGTGTCTTGTTGGTCCCAATGAATGAGTTGGGGATAAACTAAAGCCATGTCATCATCAGAGTTATCGAAGTTTAATGGGGTCAAGGTAAATATTGAGTTATTCATATGTTCACAAAAGTCTTGTACTAAGTCTTGTTTGCTCTTAGGTTTAGGTCTAGGCGGATGGAAAGGTGGGCCTAATGCCAAGGTTTGGTTATTTGAAACAGATGTATCAGGTTTCCAAGAGGTAGGATCAAGTGACTCCCAATAGTAGTGTTTAAACCACTCCTCCTTTGTCATTTTCTTTGGTGGACAAGAATTCAATGGATTTGGTGAGGATCTTAACATTAAGTCAAGTTCTCCAAATAACTTGTCAAGGTCCATGGAAGAGGTAGAGGATAGGGAATCCCACTCATAATCATTGGATTCAGGGGAGTCACAGTGATATTGGTCGGATGGTTCGTGAGATGTCTCAATATCTTCTGAAGCACTTACATCCTGGATTAAGGGTGATGTGGTACTAGGAATACCAATTTGAATCGGTTGAAACCCTAGCCCCATGCCTTTTGGCCATTGAGAAACAAATATTGGTTCAATCCTCCCATCTTGGTTTAATCCTAAACCACTCTGTCCATCATATCCCTTGTAAGAGAATTTAAGACACTGATGATACATAGAAGGGACTGCTTTCATGGCATGAATCCATGGTCTTTCGAGCAAAAGGTTATAAGGGAGGGTGAGATCCAAGACCTAGAACTTTGTCTCCATTACCGCAGGACCAATTCTGATAGGAAGTGCTATCACCCCCTTTAATTTTCCTTCCTCATCATCATAAGCTTTTATGACAATACTTTTAGTGGTTTCTATGCATGCTTATGAGAAACCTAAGGCCTTAATTAGTTTTAAAGTTCATAGATTTAACCCTAATCCTCCTTCTACCAAAACTCACCTAACTTTGGTGTCATCAACAAGAACTTCAAGATGCAAAGGATCATTATGATTTTTCTTTTCAGTTACATAGTCTTGTTCAAAAAATGTGGCATGATGATTATTGGTCAAGTAGCCCACCATTTCCTGGAAACGATTGACATCAAGATCATTAGGGACCATGGTGTTTTGTAAATCCTTATCTAGAATAGATCGATGCTCAGGGGAAATACACAATAGTTCCAAAATTGAGATTTGGGCTGGGGTCTTTCCCAACTAGTCAAGTAGGTTATATTGTGACTTGCAAGGCTGTGGTGTTTGTTGCGATTGAGGACCTTGAATGGTGATCTTCATACGATGAGTATTGATAGCACATTCAAGATTTTTATTGATAGTAATGGTGTTGATATTCTCATCGGCGACGTGAAGGCAATGAATAATTTTGCCACTACTATAATCATGCTTGATACTCACATAGTTGGATGACATATTGGTCTTAGTACTCAAACTGGGAACACTTCCTTTCCCATGGTCATGTAGTGGATCCAAAAAGACATGATGATCTATGCTTGATGACTTTTTTTTCTGTCCACTAACTTAATTATTCTCCTATTGACAAGATCATGTATGATATTCTTCAGTTGGTGGCAATTTTGTATCTTATGTCCCTTAGTTCTATGATAATCACAAAAGGCATTGTCATCCCACCAAGCTAGTTTAAATTGTCCTGGGTCGTATTGTCATGGCTCTTGAGGCTATATGAGATTATGTTGTAACAGTTGTTTGAACATAGACTCAATGGGTTCCCCTAAGGGAGTGAACTCACGTTTTTGAAACCTCCTTTGTTGTTGCAGACTTTGAGTATTTTAGACTGCATTAGGAGGTTTATTGATAGCATTAAGTGTGTTGGTAGACATTTTAGGTCCTTGAAATGTGATGATTGGTCCTACTTGTATAGTCTTAGCATCAACTACCCCATCATTGGTGACGTTTTTGTTGCCGAACAAAAATTTGTTTCTATCATTGGGGGTGTTTTGCATGATCAGATTTTTGTTGGATGTTAATGTCTTAAGTTCTCCTTTTTCAATGAGATCCTTTTCTATTATAACCCATTTTTCCATTAGTTCTAAAAAAGATGTACAACAATGTACCCTTAAGTGACTACTTAGTTTTGCATGAAGGTTTTCCTGGAACATGGTAACTTTTTGTTTTTTACGTATCTCGACAAAACACCAACTAGCTATAGTCCTCCATCTCTTGAAGAAAGCAATAAATATTTCACCTTCATCTTGTGTTGTGTGACACAAGGTTTCTATATTTATCTCATGGTCTATGTTGAAGGAGAATTGCTCCACAAATTTATCAACCAGTTCACCCCAGGATCTGATGCTAGTGTCTAGACCTGAAAACCACTCTAGTGCAATTCCTACAAGACTTCTTGGAAACAATCTCATAAGATATGTGGGATCATAGGAAACATCTATGCATATAGTAGAAAATTCCCTTATATATTCTATTGGATTCCATTTTCCATTGTACTTAGGAAGATTCGGTATGACATATCTATGAGGGAAAGGGGACATATACAATGATCTATCAAAGGGAAATGGACATATGTCCTTTGTTGAAAAGGATTTCTTAGTTGAGACTGCCATGTTATCCATTTGCATTTGTAGTGCATGCATTTGTGTTTGTAAGATGTCAACCTGGGTCAATGATGTGCTATGTAGATTATGCAAATCCATGTATGTATTATGAAATCCAAAGTCCCATGATGGGTTTCGATTGATCGTTGGTATTTGAGGTGGGTTTGGATTCAAAATATTGGTAAACGTATTTTGGGTTGGAATCTACATAAAATAGTTTTGACTTGGAATCTGTGTGAACAGATTTTAACTACCAATCTAGTAGAAAGGATTTTGATTCATAATCTGTGTAAATTGGTTTTGACTTGGAATTTGTGTAAATGGATTCTGACTACAAATCTGGGAGAAGGGATTCTGATTTAGAATTTGTGTAAATTGATTTTGACTTGGAATCTGTGTGAACGGATTTTGACCACCAATCTAGGAGAAAGGATTCTGATTGCCATATTGGAATGAGAGAATGTCTCCTATTTGTGTAATTTGTGGTATAATACTAGTGACTTGAGCGCTAGGTATGGCCATTGATTGTGGTATGTTGCTCATGACACTAGCATTAGGTATGGTTGTTGACTATGACATGGTACTTGTGACACCGACATAAGGTGTAGAAGCTGACATTTTAGGTCTTTTACTCCCAACAAGAGAACCAAAGGGAGTGGATGATGATGCCCCTATAGTGAAATTAAATCCTAATGTCATGCCAGACATACCAAATGGAGAAGTATGGACTATTGTACTATGTGTAGGTGTGCCAGATGGCATAGTAGTACTAGCAGTCATTTTGTTTGTCCCTTGTGTAGGTTGAGTTTGTAAGGTGCTAATATTAAATCCTATAGGTAAGGTAGCACCTTCAGCTAAAAATTTGGCTAAATATCGTTGACGATCGTTTGCTAGGTATTCATCTACAAAAGAGGAAAACTTAGGGTCCTATGCAGTGGCCTCTATGTCCTCTACTATAATGTTCCCTTGAGTGTTTCTAGTAATGAATTTATCTAGTAAAGTCTTGTGAGGTCTTGAGGAAAATGGATTGATGAATTCGTTTGAATTCAACATCTTTTCTCTCTCTTTTCTCTTAGACCTAGTTTCAACCATGTAAGATAAGCTCAATATGTGGGAAATGAAAAACTATGTCTATAGACCATATGACTCTAGTCTATGTCCTTGGGATTTTTTGAATGCAAAATAAGGGATGCTCTAAGATGACACTAATCTAAAATGACAAAATTTAAAGATGCAAAATCCAACTAAGCTTCTAAGGTAATGAACTCTGTAAACCGAGATGAGGGTACCAACT
>VDFB02028986.1:0-30036 GCA_007258455.2 Sequoia sempervirens
CTACCAAAAAAAGGACTCACGATCCACTAAGGGTTAATCACCTGGAGGGCTCACTGCCACACAGTTACAAAGGACATAGAAGAGATATGTTGCACAAAGAATACAATCTCAATGCAACATAGATTTCCACCACGATTCACTTAGCCACTTGCAGACATGCATGAATGATAAATTCCACCTTCAGCTCACTACATTAGGAAACTTAGCATTTAATATTTGCATTGATCTGCCACACTCACATCAATCTTGATCTATATATTTCACTATCTCTTTGCCACACTTTCACCATTAACTCATTCTATATTTATACCATCTTCAACTTTGAAAAAAATACAAATTTTCCCATCCATTATTCAATTTCAAATTAGGTTGCCACAAAAACATTCTAGGGTGGAATTAGAATGATGAAAAACCCAAACATATGCTTGATGAGGACCCAAATAAGTCCCAACACACTTCATTAACTTTGAGAGTAGTGTTTAACACAAGGTCAACCAAACTAGTGTATAACATAGAACAATTAAACACACACAACCCTTAGCATGATCCAATCCTTCTAGATACCAGAATTATCTTCAACATAATCATAATAGCTTAACTCTAGAACCACAATTCATAAGACTCAACCAAAAAGAAATCTAGACCAACAATATTTCTCTCAGACCTCAGCCAAACACATTGAAAACTACAGTTCACAATTGGTGAACATAACTCACACTATTTAATAATCTAGAAGCACAAATCTTGGATATATTAGCTTCCAACAATCATGATCAACATATGTAAACTAGTCAAACATAGGAGAAAATATCAGAGAAAAACCCAGAGCAACCACTGAACACCTATAACCTTTCTCCATTATAATTTTCTCAATATCCTTAACATATATAGCCAATAACCTACATCCATGACATTAATGACAACACCAATGAGTTGATAACTAGTTAACTAGTTGACATCATTGAAAACACCTTCATTATTGCAACAATCTCCCCCTTTGTCATTGATGGAAACACATGATGTGAAAAACCATCAAAGACAACACACTAGCTCTGAACAAACTTTTCATGATTTTTCTTTCTATTTCTCCCTTTTAGTAGATAATCTTTTTTTTTCTCACATATTCCCCATCTATCATCTCTCATCTCCCCCTTTGACACCAATGGGAAAGGAAAAAGATGTTTTACATTGATTTCCCCTTTAACATTAAGAACAAAATGCTCTTTCAATGATATCACATGACACTACCTGCTCCCCCTAAGAGGTAGCCAAAAAAACATCAGTCTAGAAGAAGGATAGATCCATAGAACCACTGAATTGATGCATATTCATATGCATATTTTTCAAGAAAGGAGAGGGAATGACCCCTAACTTCTCCTGGAGATACTCAAAAGTATGTTTAAGAAGAGGCTTCATAAATATATCAACAATTTGATCTTTCTTTGGTACATAGTCAATCTTTACTTCATTCTCCACAACCTTCTCCCTCAATAAGTGATACCTGATAGATATATGCTTTGTCCTTGAGTGCATCACTAGATTCTTTGAAATGTTAATTACACTTGTATTATCATAGAAGATAGAAATAGGATCATCATACATTACTTTGATATCTTTCAATGTCTATTTCATCCATTAAACTTGTGTACAACAAGATACAGTAGCAATATACTCAGCTTCAATAGTGGATAAGGAAACTGAATCTTTTTTTTTACTCAACCATGCCACCAATCTACAACCAAGAAAGAATGCACCACCACTTTTAATTTTTGTGTCATCCATACATCTAGCCCTATCTGCATATGTATAAGCACTTAGTGTAAAGTCAGTATCCCTAAGATACCATAATCCATAATCTGGAGTGCCATTCAAATATCTAAATATTCTTTTAATAGCAAAAGCATGTGTTTCGTTAAGATCTTGAAATATAGCCACAAGATAAACAACATGCATAACATTTGGTCTAGTAGCAGTCAAATACAATAAACCTCAATCATATAGATCCTATATTTGCTTTGATTAGCTTTGGGTGAATCATCATCTTTTCCTAATTTGCAATCAGTCACGCAGTGCATGCTAGTTTGGAACCATCCATCCCAAACTTCTTCAACATATCTCTTGCATACTTAGACTATGAAATAAAAATCCCTTTCTCTATTTGATTAATTTGTAGCCCAATAAATAAATTCATCCCTCCAAACATAGACATCTCAAATTGTTTTTTCATTTCTTCTATGAACATCTTACACATAGTTTCACTTCCTCCAAAAACAATGTCATCAACATATACAACCATAGTCAATATTTTGTCATTTTCAATTTTAAAATATAGATTACTATCTGTCATACCTTTTTTGAAACCTTGTTGAATCAAATAACTCTCTAACCTTGCATACCATGCTGGAAGCTTAGTAATCTATATAAATCTTTTCAATCTGCAGACCATATTTGATTGATCTAAATCTAAAATCCCATAACGATTGTTCCATGTAGACCTCTTCCTCTAACTCATCATTCAAGAATGCAGACTTAACATACATTTGATAGACCTTGAAATATTTATGGGCAAAAAATGCTAAAAATATTCTAATAGCTTCCATTCTTGTCATTGGAGCAAAAGTCTCTTGAAAATATATGCCTTGTACTTGTGAGTAGCCTTTACACACAAGCCTTTGCTATTCTAGCCATACTCCATTCTCATTCGGCTTATTTTTGAATACCCAGCACACAGTCAATTATTGACATCTACTAGTCTTGGGACCAATTCCCAAGTTTCATTCTTCTCTATCTGCATAGTTTCTTCCATATTATCTTCCATCAAATGCTCATCTTTACATGCTTCACTTATAGTTTTTTGATTTCAATTTCAGAAAGTAAACATAGATTATTGCACAAGCACAACTTTGTTCTTATCAATACTCCTTTTATCTTACATCTCCAATGATCTAAAGAATTTTCTAAATGTTTTTTCTTCACATACTTGGTTGTCTTAGGGGAAACCACCATAGCTTCATCTTCTTCTTCTTCATTCTACTTCTCCTGCTCACCCTTCTCCTATTCTTCCACAATTTCTTCAATCATTACACAATCAGGTTCATCAGATACACATCCATCAACATCAATTGGATTCTTCATTACTTCATTAGCATTGACATTTGAGATCTCTAAAATATTCCTTAGTCTTTTATTGAAATATTTATAGGCCTTTCTTTTAGTAGAATATCCAAGAAAAATTCCTTCATCACTTCTTGCATCAAGCATTCCTAAATTTTCTTCATCCCTTTTGATATAACATTTTCTTCCAAATACCTTGAAATACATACCAATTGGAATTCTTCCACACCATAGCTCATAGGGGGTCTTTGTGTTGTTTTCTCTTTCTTGAATTGGATTGAATACATAAATAGTAGTTTGAATAGCTTCTCTCTAGTAAACTTTTGGTAGACCACCTTCGGCAATCATTGATCTAGCCGCTTCTTGAATTGTTTTGTTCTTCCTTTCAACAACTCCATCATGCCAAGGAGTTTTCAGAGTAGATAATTTTATTTTTTATTCCATGAACTTCACAAAACATATTAAACTCATGGGATGTGAATTCACTACCTCTATCAGATCTTAAGCATTTTATCCTCAAATTTACTTCATTTTCAACCATAACTTTGAATTTCTTGAATCTATCTAATGCATGAGACTTTTCTCTAAGAAATATAAACCATGTGTATGTAGAGTAATCATCAATCAAAATCATAAAGTACCTTTCACCTTGTAGACTCCTCACTCTTGTAGGACCACATAGATCTATATGAATTAAATCTAGTAGTGCAATAGTAGATTGTTCCTTTGATCTAAAATAATTTCTTGTTTCCTTTCCAAATTGACAATTCCTATAAATAGCATTAATAGGCTTTGTAGTCCTTGGTAAATATCTCATGACCTAAATTTCACTAATCCTCTCCAATTTATCAAAATTCATATGAAAAATTCTCTGATGCCATAGCCAACTATCATTAATCTAAGTCATAAAGCATCATCCATCAATAGCGTTAAGTTGATATATATTTCCTTCAAATTTCTTTCTAGCTACAATCACTATTCTGGAGTCTTTCCTAATTTCACATTTTTCATCCTTAAATACAAGATTATATCCTTTACTACATCTTTCTAACTCTCAAAAGATTATTCCTTAAGCCCTTAGCATAGTAAACATCATCAGTATTATGCTTTCCATCAAAATTACTGAGCCTATGCCAAAAAAAATAGCACCAGTATCATCTCCAAACATAACTAAGCTACCATCATATTTTTACAGTTTAACAAACTTACTCTTATCACCGGTCATGTGATGTTAACAACCACTATCAATGACCTAATAGTTATTTTCTTGTTTAGCATGTAGGGTAGAGATTACAGTACCTTCACTTTTCTCCTTCTTTGGAGGGCATTCCTTCACTTCTTTTTATCAGAATTAGCAAAAGTAGGTTAATCTTTTATAGCCAAAAACAAGCATTCATTGCCATCAAGATCTCCATAATCAAATTCTTCATCGAAAATACTAGCATCCTCATTCACATAATATGTTCTTTTTATCTTCTTTCCTTTATTTTCTTTCTCATATCTTTGTTTATTCCTCTTACCTCTTTTTTGGAAACATTGAAGCATAATGACCTATATCTCAAAAACTAAAGCATTTAAAGGATAACTTACCTTCATACTTACCAAATCCTTTCTTCATCCTTCTCACAAATTTTGCTTCTATTTCATCAATATTTTCTTCAGCTTTTGTAACCTTGAAAGCAATTTCTAATTTGGATCCATTTCTCAAGTTCAACTTTCTCATCTCATAAGATGTCATAGTTCCCAATAATTGATCTTTAGTGTAGCTCTTGTAGTCTCTATGTTCTTCAATAGCACATACCTTTTCACTATATGCATCAAGAAGAGTTATAAGAATCTTCTTTACAATCTTGGATTCATCTACTATAGCACTAATTCCTCACATTCCAACTACTACATCATCCAATCTCTGTACATAGGCTTTAACATTCTCATCTTCAAACATATGCAGGAGCTAAAAATGTGTCTCCAAATTTTATAACTTTTCTTCTTTGACTATTTCATCACCTTCATTCACTCTTTCTAAAGTATCCCAGACATCTTTAGCAGTCTTCAAGTTTGAACCTTAATCAACTCATAATGTACATTACTATTCTTCAAAATGAACTTTTCCTTATTGTTCACTTCATGTGCCTTGATTTCATCAAGTGTACTTAGAACATTAGTAGGAGTGTAAGGAGTCTTGTATGATTTCTCCACATCATATCCACAATACTCTAGATATTCTTCCATCAGTATTTTCTAGATAGCATAATTAGTTCCATCAAACTTCAGATACTCATAAGTAACTTTTCTATCCATCTCGAATCTTCCTTAAGTGGTCAATATCTTCTCCAAAGAACCAAGTTTTGATACCAATTGTTGAACAAGACAACTAAGAGGGGGTTGAAATAGTTGTAGCAAATTTTAATCCTTAAAACATTCGTGGGAACTTAGATCAATCAAAAATATTTACTCTGCTAAATAATTAAACATTGAATGCAAAGGCAGAAACTGAAAAGCATCACACATACACAGTAACACTAGATTTATATGGAAAACCCAATAAGGGAAAAACTAGGGTGAGGATTATCTCACACTATAAAGAATATCAAAGCCAATTGTAAAAGTCTCATTGCCAGATAAGTCTCAATGCAAAAATAAGGACTCACTATCTAGATCAGGACTCACTATCCAAGAAGGGTTAACTACTCAAAGGGCTCACTACTACACTATTACAAAGAAGATAGAAGAGATATGTTACATATAGAAGACAATCTCAATGCAACAAATATTTCCACCACAATTCACTCAATCACTTGCAGACATGCATGAATGATAGAGTCCACCTTCAGCTCACTACTTTCATAAACTTAGCATTTAATATTCATACTAATTTTTCACACTCACATCAATCTTGATCTATATCTTTTACTATCTCTTTGCCACACTTTCACCATTAACACATTCTATATTTATATCATCTTCAACTTTGAAACATATCCAAAGTAATCCATCCATTATTCAATTTCAAATTATGTTGGTACAAAAAATTCTAGGGTGTAATTAGAATGAGGGTGACCCAAATATACACTTGATGAGGACCCAAATAAGTCCCAACACACTTCATTAAATTCAAGAGTAGTGTTTAACACAAGGTCAGCCAAACCAGTGTAGAACACATAGAACAAGTAAGCACATAGTCTCCTTAGCATGATCTATTCCTTCTAGATATCAAAATTATCTTTAACATGATCATAACTTAACTCTATAACCACAAGTCATAAGACTCAACCAAAAATAAATCTAGACCAACAATATTTCTCCCAGATGTTAGCTAGATACACTAAAAGCTACAATTCGCAGCTGCTAAACATAACTTGCACTGTTCAATGATATAGAAGCCCAAATCCTAGATATAATAGCTTCCAACAATCATGATCAATATATCTGAACCACTTGAACATAGGAGTGAATCCCACAACAAAACCTAGAGAGACCATTGAACACCTACAACCTTTTTCCATTACAATTTTCTTAATATCCTTGACATATTAATCCAATAACTTGCATCCATGACATTAATGACAACAAAAACCAATTGATAACTATATAACTAGTTGAAATCAATGACAACACCTTCATTCTTGCAACACCTTTTTCTTATAAACTAAACATTAGTTTTTCTTATGCTTGATTAAGAAATGACAAATGATATTAAAGAAAATAAACAAATTTTGATTTGAAGTCTGTGACACTTTTGATACTTGAAATATGTTAATCAATGTGGGGTACCCATGATCATCTCAATCTGGAAAGGTCCCTTTCTTCATGATAAAGTATGCCAATGATCAATTCTTCCTCTTCAATATCTCCAATACCTATTCTTTTGGGGGAGCTAGATATGTCTACTCCCATTGATATACAATGAAATCACTAGGCCGTTTGTGTTACTAGATTTGTGGCACATTAGTCAAATGAGCCTTCCACCTACTATCCAATAGCCCTTTTCTCTCTATGATAAACCTTGAATATCCTAAATCCATTGCAAAAATCACATCCAAGATCAAATTGAAGTTATGAACATCTATCTATTGATCCTTGTATGTTTGGACAATACAATTTTGAAAAAATTGACCAAACTCATTCTTCCATTCATTGTAATCCTTGAGTTGCTCATCATATCTCAATATCCTAGATATTAACCACTATTTGATAGTATGGAAGGAATCCATTTTAGCTATAACTTTCTGGTTCTCCACTAATGTATACTAGTACTCATCAATCACCATCTTCACCATTCTTTTTTATGGGTTTCAAGGTTGTGGGAGCATCCATACTCCTTTGCAAAACTCTACATAATGTGTTCAACGTATGATAAAATGGTTGCCACTTCTTAAACAAGGGATCCAAAATGAGAAAATTGGTGTTCATTTCTTCCAATGCCTAGGATAGGGTAGTATAACATTCATATACGGTTGATGCATTGTCCACAATTATCCTAATCTTATGAGCTAATATCTTTACCAATGTATCACATATTTGATTTATCTTTTCCTTGGCTCCTTTCTTCAAATCCTCCACCTAATTTCTTAATGCATTGATTTGGCTAGTAGATATTATACTTGTGTCAGCTATTTTCTCTATGGGAGGTTGGTATACTACCATTTCCATTCCTTAAGGGCCAGTTTCCTTTAACTATTGTTTCAACTTTAGATTTTCTATGAAGAGCTTGTTGACCTCATCATTCATGACCTTTTTCTCTTTCTCATATTCGCAATGTGTTTTCCATTTCCCTTACTACTTCTTGGGTAAACATTGTTGAATGCATAGTCATGGTTGTAGCTTCCATTGCAGATGTGTCTTTCAATGTCTTCACCATGACACTTTCCCTCATCTCTTGTACAATATCTAGAAGCCTTGGCTTCTATGTGTTTTTCTATTTGGCCCAAAATGCTAGGGTCTGAATCTTTGCAATAGTGTAGAAACAACAATATATGATTAAAAAAACTACTAAAAGTTGCATATAAATGACTGAACATGATTGTGTGACCATTAGTATTTTATTGCCAATCATTTATAACATGACTAGATTGATTACTAAACCATTTTTAGTCATTTACTAGTTGTTTTGATTGATCAATTTGGTTGTATATTTATTTGTTGATTTAGTCATTGATTTTTGTAATCCGGTCACTTATTTAGTCATTTTTTATTCATTGATATATTTAGTCATTGATTTCGTCATTAATTGTTGTAATATGGTCACTTAGTCATTTTTTATTCATTGATATTGATGAGGGTGCAACCAGATACATAGAGAATTAACAAACCAAATAGAGAATGTTATTTAATTATTCTAAAAATGATCTTCTTACATGCAAAGGATCTGATATTCTCAATTTCTAGAAATATGTAAACTACAAAATTATAGAAAACCCCTTTTCACAGTATGCGAACTTGTCCCCAAAAAGCTACACAAAAATCAGAAACCCATCCATAAATAAAGCTCCACTTTTAGTTTGGAGCCAAAACAACATTCAAATTTGAGTTATTGGTAGTCTGGCGCCACAAATTACAACTTGAAATTCAAATTTCCAAAAGTACACTCAAAAATTAGTATCTTCTAGAAAGTGCACCAACTTCTAGGAGCCATAAATTTTGATTCGGGACTCCATTTTTTGAATTGTTTGAATCATTGGAAAGGTCTCAAAGTCAAGAACGTGGGAAAAATTCACTATGCCAATTTTGACAAGTTTTGGGGCTGTTTTGGGTCCATTTAGTGCATCAAATATGACTAGCAAGGTTTTCAGGTGTAATTCTAGGAGACTAAAACTGCAATATCTTTCAACCCAGGAATAGAAAACAAAAATTGTAAGTTGGGAATTAAATTATGATGAAAAGGTTATCCATAAATGTAAAAAACATCTAAGAAACTACCAACATGAAATGAAACTCTTTTTTTTTGGGTGATACAAGATTGCCCTTACACCACTAGATGTTCTTAAATCAAACACCTAGGGTAGTATGAGAAGTGACCCCATCATGTATTAGATGGTTGAGGAAAACCCAAAAGGTCAACCTCTACCTTAGATAGCCAGGATGAATCTTCCACATGCCTTCCTCTCCATTTCACTAGATATTCTTCATACTACTTGTTTCTGGTACGCCTTCCCACACGACTATCCAAGATTTCTTCAATCTCCTCCTTCTCAGAAGTAGGTGCTAGAATTTCATATTGCCTTATTGCTAGTGCATCCTCAGTGCCACCTTCATGATACTCTTTCAAATCTAAAATGTTGAACATAGGGGAAATGTTGACTCCATCTGGCAACTCCACTTCATATGCATTCCCTGAATCATGCTTCTTCAAAATCTTGTAGGGACCAAATTTCATATTCAATTTTGTTATAGGTTCCCACTGGAAACCTTTCTTTCCTTAAGTGGACCATTAATTCATCACCAATCTGAAACTCCTTATTCCTCCTTTTCTAATCTTCCTTGTCCTTGTACTGCATATTCATCTTGTTAATGCGTTCTCTTACCTTCTCATGTATATCCTTGATGTGCTCTACAAAATCTTCAGCTTTGACATTTATCTTCTTCTCTTGGTCCATCTTCCTTAATTCTGGAGTTGTTCTAGGGCTACCTCCATACATAGTCTAGAATGGTGATCTACCAGTGCTTTTGTTGATAGAATTGTTGTAAGAAATTTTTTCCTAGGGTAAGATCAAGTCCCATCCATTGGGTTTATCTCTTCCCAAGAATCTCATTAGGTTACCTAGACTCCTATTCACAACCTCTGTCTACCCATCTATTTGTGGATGGTGTGCATAACTAAACTTCAACTTTGTTCTCAACTTCTTCCACAAGTTCTTCCAAAAGTATCCCACAAATTTTATGTCATGATCTGAGACAATACTCTTTGGTAGACCATGTAGTCACACCACCTCTTTGAAGAAAAAGTCAACAATGTGGACTGCATCATGGGTCTTCTGACATGGAATGAAATGTGCCATTTTTGAAAACTTGTCAACCACCACAAATACTGAATCATTCCCTCTCTGTGTCCTTGGAAAACCAAGAACAAAATTCATACTTATATCCTCCCACGACCTCTCTAGTATAAGTAAGGGCTGATATAACCCTATATTATAGCTCAATACTTTAGCCATCTAACATACCCTACAAATTTTTACATACTTTTTTACATCTTGTGAAAACTGAGGCCAATAATAATACTCATTGATAATGGCAATGGTCTTATCCCAACCAAAATTTCCTACCATTCCTACACTATGCTTCTCCTTAATTAGGTTCTCCCTCATGGAATTCCTCAGAATACATAATTGGCTTACCTTAAACAACATACCATCTTTAATTATGAAATCCAACAAACTTGTCCTATCCACTATAATAGGCTCCTTGCAAGCTTTCCAAGTGTCTGCAAAATTAGGATCTTCTAGATACAATGTTTTGAGTTCATTGAACCCAACCACTTCAATCTGAATCTCTTTCATCATTATCTACCTCCTACATAAGGCATCTGCAACCCTATTCAACCTCCCACTCCTATGCTTTAGAACAAAGGTATAGCTCTGCAAAAATTATACCCATTTCATATGCCTCTTATTTAATTTTCCCTGACTATTTAGATACTATAATGCTTAATGATTAGTATACAAAAAAATTTCCTTTAGCAATAGATAATGCCTCCATTTCTTTACTGCTTGAACTATTGCATAAAATTCTTGATCATATACAAAATACTTTCTCTTGGCATCATTTAATTTTTCACTCAAATAGGTAATGAGCTTACCTTCTTGGCTCAACACTGCTCCAATGGCACAACCACTAGCATCACAATCCACATGCAACACCTTATTGAAATCTGGGAGGGATAGAACAGGCTGCTCTGTAAACTTCTATTTCAATAGTTCAAAACTTTTTGCTACTCTAGTGCTTAGCTTGAACTATTTTCTATCCCCTCTCATTGTTTCAATCAGGGGTGCACAAATACTACAAAAGTTTCTAATGAATTTTTTGTAAAAACTAGCCAAACCATGGAAAGATTTCACCTTAGTAGAAGTTCTTGGGGTAGGCCATTCCAGAATAGCCTTCACCTTCTCTAGGTCCATCTTGAGACCTTCTCCCGAGACAAAAAATCCCAAATACAGTAGCTCCTTCTTCACAAAACTACACTTCTTTAGATTAATCAACAATTTTTGCTCTCTTAACTTCTCAAAGGGTCTTTGAATATGCATCAAATGCTCATCCAAAGTCCTACTAAAAATCAAGATATCGTCTAAATACACAACAACAGAACTTCCTAGAAACTCTTTCAATACCTCATTCATGACCTGCATGAATGTGCTCGGTGCATTGGTTAGCCCAAAAGGCATGACTAACCACTTGTACAAGCCCTCTTTGGTCTTGAAGGTCATCTTCCATTCATCTCCATCCTAAATCTGGATCTAGTGATAACCACTCTTTAGATCAATCTTTGTGAAGTACTGAGCTCCACTCAAATAGTCCACCAGGTCATCCATCCTTGGCAGGGGAAATCTATACTTGATTGTTATCTTATTTATAGCCCGGGAGTCTATGCACATCCTCCACTCCCCATCCTTCTTTGGTGCTAGTACTACAGGTATTGCACATGGGCTCAAGATCTCTTGAATCAAACCCTTTCTCAACAACTCTTGAAGTTGTCTATTTAACTCCTCATTTCTACCAAAGTCATTCTCTAAGCTTCCTTATTTAGAAAATTGGCTCCAAGGATTAATTCAATCTAATTACTAATCTTCCTCACTAGTGGTAAACCCTTAGGTACGTTATCAGAAACAATATCTTGAAACTCATCGAACAAGCTAGAAACTTCTACTGGCACCTTCTCACTATCCTCTTTACCCACTCTAGGAATCAATGCATAGCACAAATGCTCATGCTTCATACCTTCTAAAAAAATTCTTCCATCAACATAATAGATTTTAGCAATATTGTATACCTTTTCTTTAGCCTCTTTCAGGGGTTTCAACTTGTGACGAACCCCATCCTTCACCAGGGAATAAGTGTTTGCAAGGCCATCATGTATAGCTCACATATCAAAATTCCATGACCTCCCCATAAACATGTGACATGCATCCATGGGGATGATATCACAGAGTACCTCATCATGGTAGCTCCCAATTTTGAACTTCACCATGCACTACTCATTGACCAAAAAATTTGTGGTCCTTCTGCAACCAAGCAATCCAATATAGATGTGGATACCTTTCCCTCTTCAGCTTCAACTTTGTAACCATCTCCTCTGACACCAGATTATTGGTGCTCCCACTATCAATGATGACATCACAACATTTTCCTTCACATTTGCACCTTGTGTGGAATAGATTCTTCCTCTGTTCAGGTTCCCTCTCTTCAGTCACCAGTACTCTTCTAATCACTAGGGATTCTCCCCTTTTAGCATCATTTGAATGTTCAAATTGATCCTCCTCATCTACATGTGCAACCCTTCCATGAACTTCTGGCCTTTTTTCTACCCTTCCTTGATGTTGCAGAAATTCATAGGCTTGATGTATTTCACCATGCTCAAAACATGTTCCTCTAAAACCACCTCTTTAGGATCCTTGTCTAGATCTCCCTCATCCTCTACCTCTTTGATCACCATTTCTTTTATTACGAGGGTGGTAGAAGTTATCATTCTTCTGGTTTTGACTAGTACCCACATCTTCATTTTTCTTGTCATCATCATTCCCGCTTCCAGAAGATCTTCCACTTCCCTTTTTGCTCTAACCTCCTTGTCCTTTTTTCTTGATGTCAAATCTTTTGTTCAACTTCTCTTCAAATTTTAGAGTAAATTGGTATGCATCCTCAATGGTGGTCATTTTGACCAAGCTTAACTCCTCCTGAATGCTCAGATGTAACCCATTAAGATAATGGGATACCTTCTCCCTGCTGGCCTCTATATGACTAGTTCTGATGATCATGTGAAAATATTCAGTGTATTCTTTCACATATTTGCTTCCTTGCTTCAACCCTTGCAATTTCTTTAGCAGATCTAGCTTGTAGTCCATTGGTATGAATTGCTTTTTTAGTTTTTCCACCATGCAATCCCATTTGGTGATCTTTCCTTTTCCTCTTTGGTTTCTCTCCAACTAGACCTCTTTCCACCAAATACTAGCATGGACCTTCAACTTCATTTTTACAAACTTGAACCGATCTGGGTCCTTTATCTCCTCATACTCGAAATATTCTTCCAACTCATTGATCCAGTCAATCAACTCTTCCAGGTTCAAACTTACAGAATAACTAGGGACTTCTGGTCTAGGTTTTTTCCCAATATTCGAAATGGCCCTTATCAGCCGCATTTCATCTTGATTAATTGCTTCTTCTTCCTCTTCTTCATCCTTACTTTCTTCTCTCCTTGGGTTTAACCCTCTTCTCATCTACTCCTGCAACACATCAATCTGTCTTTGGAGGGATTTGAAATCCTTAGCCACTAGTGGATCTCTTTCACCAAAAATTATTCCACCTCAACCAACTCTAGCACCTCCACACCTACCAGGCATCACTCTCAGAGGCATATTTCTTGAACTCGACCCACAACCATGATCCTTGTGCGAACTGCCTCATGATCAGCGGTTTATCCACACACTCAAGAAACTTTGCTCTGATACCACCTGACAAGGGTGCAACCTGAGACATATAGAATTAACAAACCAAATAGAGAATGTTATTTTATTATTTTGTAAATGATCTTCTTACATGTAGAGGATCTGATATCCTCAAGTTCTGGAAATATGCAAACTACAAAATTACAGAAAAACCCCTTTTCACAGTATGTGAACTTGTCCCCAAAATCCTACACAAAAATTAGAAACTTACCCATAAATAGAGCACCCTTTTTAGTTTGGATCCAAAACAACATTCAAATTTGAGTTATTGGTGGTCTAACGCCGAAAATTACAACTTGAAATTCAAATTTCCAAAAGTGCATTGGAAAATTAGTATCTTCTAGAAAGTGTGCCAACTTCTGAGAGCCATAATTTTTGATCTGTGACGTTGGTTTTCAAACCGTTTGAACTATTGGAAAGGTCTCAAAGTCAATAATGTAGGCAAAATCCGCTACACTAATTTTGACAAGTTTTGGGGCTGTTTCGGGTCCATTTAGTGCCTCAAATATGACCAGGAAGGTTTTCAGGTGCAATTCTAGGAGACTAAAACTGTAATAACTTTCAACCCACAAATAGAAAAGAAAAAGCATAAGTTGGGAATTACATTACGATGAAAAGGGTATCTAGAAATGCAAAGACATCTAAGAAACTACCAACATGAAATAAAACTCTTTTTTTGTGGGTGATACAGAATTGCCCTTACACCACTAGATGCTCTTGCATCAGATATATTTAACTGGTAGCTTATTTAGTCATTGATTTAGTGATTGATTGTTGTAATCTGGTCACTTATTTAGTCATTAATTTAGTCATTGATTGTTGTTAACTAGTCACTTATTTTGTCATTTTTCTTCACTGGTCTCCATCCATTTGTAGTGTGTTTAGTCATTAATTTTAATCATCATTTTGATCAATTTGGTAGTTTATTTAATATTTTTTGTTCACTAATTTCTATGAACTTGTAGTATATTGATATGTCATTATTTATTAATTGTATAATCATTATATTTAGTCATATTCATTCACTATTTTTTGTCAATTTGTAGTATATTTAGTCAATTGGTAGTCTATTTAATTATTTTTGTTCACTAATTTCTTCCTACAAGTGTTGGAAATGAGGTAATTCTTTAATTGAGGTTTAAACATAGAAAAACATAATCAATCATTCATTTTCACATAATGAAACAACTATTAAGGAAAAATACTAAAATTTTATTGAGAAAACATGTTCTTACAGTAGATATAAAACAAAAATATTTGTCTTTTCTTTGTAAAAAATAATGTTAAAAAGTGTGTTTTTCAATAATGTGATGGAGAAAAATGAGTTACAATGCCTCTTTTTTTCTTATACAACTCCAAAACTGACAAAAAATACTAAGATCCCTAAACAACACATTCAAACTATTGCATAAAGCAGTGGGCCAAGCTGTCTAATAGCTAGTACTACATGATAAACATCAACTATGTCATTTTTTCAAATATTTTAGTGGCCATCATGTGAAATTCCCTTCTTTCTCTAAAAAACAAACAACTATATCTATCTTGTCTTCATAAGCAAGGGGTATGTTACTTGTGACCTTTAAAATACTTACATTCATATCTCATGTTCCTTTCAATTTGACTCCATGTACAATATATAGTGAGTGAATCTTCCCATTTCCCACAACAACACCATCAAATGAATCCAATACCTCAACTTTATCCCCTTCTTGGAGTTTACCAATAAATTTCTGCAAAAACAAGAAAAATACACATTATATTTTTTTTGATAGTTGTATGTAATGTCTTATGTCTTGGAACAAATCAATTTTTGTATGTGCTTTTTTTTATTTTGTTGAATAACAAAGAAGCAACTTTTTACTCTAAAAAAAGCTAAGCCATTGTGAGGTACAAAAAATTGAAGGGAAATACTTCATTTGTGCTAGACTATATGAGTACTCAAAAAAGAGACATGGATTGGCAATGAAGTCCCCCCAACTAAGGACAATGAAATCCCAAAACATAATGCACTAATGCATTTTCAAAATCTATGCATTCACTCTATTACAACTAAGCTCTAAGATTTCATATGTAAGTTATATGTTTTCTCTTATTTCCATAATATATGTATACTAGCTAATTGCATTGCACTACTATTCTAACCAGATTCTATCGAATAGGTAATTATTACCCTTATTTACATAATAAAATAACCATTACTTACTTTAATATTACTTGAATAGTACTTACTTGCATGTGGTTTCATAGCACTCACCTCAACTTCAACATGACTACCACTATGAATATCATGTGCATGATCATCAAGTTCATCATCATAAACACTATTAATGTCATTATAGACATAAAGTTGTACAACTTTGTAGAGAGTTCTATTGACAATGCCTTTTTCTTTTCCTTCTTCTTTCATATAATTTCTCTACATGTGGTTTAATCATCATACAAAAATTAATATAAGTCAAGTAAAGAATACAAAAGCCATAATT
Source organism: Sequoia sempervirens (assembly GCA_007258455.2). Classification (NCBI taxonomy): domain Eukaryota; kingdom Viridiplantae; phylum Streptophyta; class Pinopsida; order Cupressales; family Cupressaceae; genus Sequoia; species Sequoia sempervirens. The sequence goes on from VDFB02028986.1 coordinate 16,253, forward strand.
TTTTGTCCAAAATAAGAATGAAAAAGTATTGGGATAAATAACTAACAACTATTTTATTAATTACCTCAACATCAAGACAACTAAGATGAATATGCTACACATTCTTGTCCACTTCATCATGATTACTATCAATATCAACAACTTTGCTGACATCATGAAGGATTTTTTGTTTTCCTATTGCTTTGATAAAATTGCTCTACATTTGGTTTAACCATCATGCAAAAATATATACAAAGAATTTGATAGTCAAGTAAATAATGTAAGCTATAAATTTGTCCAAAAGAACATTTTCTAGATCACTCCAACAATAAAGAAACTAGATTGGATTCTCCTATTCTCATATTTCAATAATATACATATTAAGAGGCATTTTGTATACAAATTTTCCAAACAAGAAGAAATGAGATCATTAGAGCCTCTTACCTCATCTAAATCCATGGATTTATTTCTCATTCTATAGAGATTCCATAGCCATCTTTCAATTGGTATGCTAGTTCATTTTAGTTGACATGATCTATAGAGGCTCCTACTTGGAATTGAAAGATGGCTATGAAATCTCTATTGATGAACTAGATTTCCACATCATCCTACTCTTAGATTTACTAGGATCTAGTACCTCCATGTAATTGACAATATCTTCTGTACTTGCTTCTCTATCACTGTTTTCCACCTAAAATACAATGCCAATTTCAACATATAGTCATTTCAGTAAAAAAATCAAAATAAATAACACAATGTAAATTGAACCAAAAATCCATACACTTACTACAATTTTTTCCATTTTGGCATGCAACCTGTCTCAGCTAAATATATATCCAACCCTCACATTATCTCTTGCTCTCTTTCCTTTGCTACTCTTTGCCATATATTCTTCAGAATGCATAATTTGTTTCAATGCCTCCCACTGTTTGGGATATAGAGTGGATTCTAACCTCTCTTTTCCCTCCATGATTATTTTTCTATAATTGTATCTAAAATTGTTAATCAAATTTTGCATCTTTTTCTTGCAATATTTTCTAGAGATTTTTCCACCAGTAGTCTCAAAATCATTTTCCATTTTTTTTAAACATTTTCCATAGTTCATGGATCTTGTTCTACAAAATTTTATTTGTAAATATCCAAATGGGCCCTACATATTACACCTAACTTAGTGGCCCACTTGTAGCATTTGGTCTAATGGGCTCACCATCTCTCAGTAACTCAACTAATAATGGATTATTTCCTTCTATTTTTCTTTATTTTGAATTCCTCTTTGTAGATATGTACAAATATAGACTAAATATTTTTCTTATGAAAAAAGGAGACACATCTTCTATTAAACCACTACTAGTATTTTTGGCTGATCCACTAGTTCCATCACAATTTCTAGATGCAATAGGCGCACTCTGAGGCACAAAAGATGCAACTAGGAGTCTATATTCATGAATTTCATTAACTATAATTCCATGCTCCTTGGCCACATTAGGTGTGGCATAAGTAGGTAAATCAATACTGGTCTCCATCAATTTCACTTCAAACACATCCTTTAATGATGAATAAATCATTTGTAGACCTTCTATTCCTTTGCTCTGATGTTCAATAAAATCTCTTAGACATTGTGCTAAGATATCATCACAACATTGCACATCACCACATGTTATATTAGGCTACACATCACCATGTGATATATCAGGCTCCACATCACCATGTACTATATTAGGTTGCACCTCATCACAACTATTGTTTTCACCAACTGCATTTGTTGAATCACAAATGCACTAGTTTCTATGAGATGTCAACACTATATCTTTTCTTTCCTTTTTTTTTTCTCTACATTTCTTTTGCACTCTTTTTCTTACCTATAAAACAAAAAAAATCATATTATGTCTTATATACATAAGGCTCTTGCCTATAATATTTCACTAAATTCTATTAAACAAATAATATACTATTTGGTGGATTTACAACTTGCCTATTTGTCAAACCAATACTTAATAAATATTCATTATTCTTGGCCACTTTTTCACTGTGCAAGTGCTCATAATTTTTCACTGAATTTTTAGCATTATGATTGCTATCATCTAATTTGTGCCTTACAGTCCTTTCCCTCATTTCCTGAAGTCTAAATAAATAATAATGTATAAATCAACAACTTGAATCAGTAAAACTTTATTGAGTTCATAAGTTGATAACTATTGACTTTCCAATCCGCTGATAATTGCAAATGGAAACTTAAAATAGAATTTAGTTTAAAGATTAAAAAGAATTTGTAGTAAAAGAATCAGAAGATGTTTACAATTATAGGTATCAGAAAAATTTTCCTTAGGGATATTTTGACAAGACAAGAACTCATAAAAAACATAACACAAGTAGGATGAAGGAAAAACATAGTCTAGTTCATTATGAGGTGTGTTAGAACCTTCAAATTTTTCTTAGTTCTATCATCAAAATTAAACTTGAGCTCCATCACCTGAGCCTCAAACCTTATATTCTTTTTTATTTTTGATTGAGCTTCCCCACTATAGAAAAACATATAGATTTTTTAGATCTGACTAACATTGAAACACTTATACAAAGCCAAAAATTTATCATATATACTTAAGAAAAAACATGTCTATCTATTTTACATTGATAAAAGGCCTTTACCTCAATCTCGCAACAAAAATTTGAACCCTTAGCAGGCTAGTGGTATATAACATACAAGATAAAAGTATTCACTGCAATACCACATGAGTGTTATGATAAAGGTGTGGTTGGGTGGTATAAAAGAGCTTAATTACATTATAACTATAGTACTGCGGTAAGGAAAAGTGGATAGTGTGGTATAGTCAAGAACAACTTGCCACCCCATAAGGAAGGAGATAATAAGAGTTGTGTGGTAAGAGTCATGCTTCCCTGTGATGAAGCATAAGGAAGATTGTGGTATAGTGGTATACACCCCACTATGCTGCAATAGGGAAATATCAAGACAACGGTACAATGGTAAGTTTGATAAATAAAAAGATTCATGGCCCCGCTATCTCACATTAGTTAAAGAAAGAGGTGGAGGTGTTGTGGTATAGACTATTAGGGAATGTTATTACTAGTTGCAGTATTAAATGCATAACTCTTAATAACCCTCAGATCTTGTGAAAATCAATGGTACACATTCAAACTTGAAATATGAGTTGATCATAGAATATTTGGCATAAGCTTGATATTAATGACAATATGATCAAACTCATAAGCCATTAAAATTGAGAACTCAAAATTATTTTACATTCATTTGCAAGGATTGTCATGTAGGAAGCTAGGAGTTCAACAAGGCGAAGTTTTGCAACTATCGCATACTGGGTAAGTACATTGAACTTATTGAACCAACCTTGCAAGCATAGAATTGTTTAAAATCTTACATTTAAACACTTAGAAATCTCGAGTAGAGGTTAACATTAGATATCATTCCACCTAAAAAGAAAAACCTTAGACTAAGAAGGAACAACCTAAGGGTAAAAAGAGATCAACATTAGGTATCATGCCACCTAAAAAGAAAGAACATGAGACTAAGAAGGAAGAGACTAAGGGTAAAAGGAGATCATTACAACAATCTATCTTAGATATCTTGCCTAACTCAACTAAGATAGGATACAAGAAGGTTTTCAATGATACAACTCATCGTTGTACGGATGCCTTTTATTCTTGTTTCGGGGTGGGAATTGTTTTGGTATTTATATGAAAAGAGGGAAGTGAGAATTCCAATATTAAATCCATGGAAATTAGACTTACCTAAGCTAATTGTCCCAAATTTCTTCATAGATGTGGAGTTCATTAGAGTTATAGCCTATAATTACCACCCTATTACTAGATCTATGAGGATAGCAGATGGGTCATCATTGGTAATATTAACAAATGCTACAATATAAAAAATGGGTCCTCACTAAGGTTAACTTACAATAGAGTGAGGAAGAATATACTAGGTTAAGGAGAACACAAAAAAGTGATCAACTCCCCATATACATGAAAAGGGGTGTTAACAACAAGGTGACACCTATCTTCCCCTCTACCACTGAACCATTTGAAGTATAATATTTTTATATTTATTTCAATAAAACCTACTTTTCTTTATGTCAAGTACTTGGGATAGATGCACAAAAATAAATTCCAGTTAGTTTGATGGTGATGGCTATGAGAATTCAGAACCCCTGAGACAAACATTGAATATGACTTTGCCTCATATCTTGAGAAGGAAATGCATGAAGGCTTCCTATAAGTCAAAGAGAATAGGGACCCTATAACATTTAGGTACTATTATTTACTATGTCACTTGATATTGTACTAGAAAAAAGATAGATGGACCAAAAGGATGTGTTTGGGTAAGGTTGATCAACAAGGGAACTTGTTTCCTATGCAACAATGGTGTTATACATGGGATAGAAGATGCCAAAACTTTGATTATATAGTGTTCCATGATGACTTTGTTTACAGATTTATAATAGTTATTGGAAACTCATCACCAAGATTACACACACCTATACTACAACTATTGAGTCCCTTGGCATTGAAACCAGAACAAGGTCATATTCATAACTTTGGTGATTGGTTTTTCTTGTAGTATGTCACAATAATTAGGATTTATGGATGCCCACAAGCCCCACATATATTGCTAAAATTTGTTCCTCTTTGGCTAGCCATTTTAGAATTTATGTGGAAGATGTTTTGGATGGAAAGAGATGTCATGCAAAAAAAAAAGAAGGGTACATTTCTACCTAACTTGACAACATGTGGAGAATCATCTATTGGATATGACACCCTTGAATAATTACAACATTACCTTAGGACAAGATGTTCACTCAAGCCTAGAAGTCAAGGGTTTTTGACCCTAAGGGCCATATGAATTTTATAAGATGAAACCTCCTCACAAAGGATACAATAACTCATCAAGTGGATTATGAATAATGTGATTAGAAACTGATTTACTCCCCAAGAGGTATATCAAAGGAAAAGAAAATGGGAAACCATGATGAAGCTGTAGGAAGAAATGAAAAAGAATGGTGACTTCTTGGGGTATTTTGTAGAAGCAGATCCTTTTAAGAAGATAAATTTAATAGTTGATAAGTTTAATGAATTTTATGCTAATTCTACAATAGAGGAGAGGCCCACCAAATTATCTCTGAAAAGGCCAAGTGGTATTGTAATTTTAGAGCCATCTCTTGAAACTATTTCAATATGTCATGTTCCTCAAGAATCACCTCCTAAACAACCACTTCCTAAGAAATAGAAGACATAGGAGCCACATAGATTGGTTTCATATGAAATGAGAGAAGAAGTGGGAGATACAAAAGAATTTTCTAGTGTACTGAGGAGTTTGAAGGAGGATGTTGAGGTATTTGATCAACCAACCCATGAAACTGAAGCTCAAAAACTAGAGGCTAGAATTAATATCCATATGTAAGGAGAAAGGGAAATGCAAGATGATGAGAGGGAAATTGTATCTCACAAATTTATTGAAGATGATGATTTCATTAAGACCCCTAAATTTAAGGATTTCTAGGTTAAAATTAAAATGAGAGAGTTTGAAGAAAGGGTGGAGAAAAACAAGATGGGTGTTAAAGAGTCTTAGCACAATCAGATTGTAGCCCATACTTTGAATGAATTGAGAATTGATAATGTTGATATTATCCCACAAGAAGCTAGGGATATGGTTTTGAAGAGTAATATACTCATTATCCTTAGTATATTACTAAAAAAGATATTCTTACTTGACTAAGTAAGATCAAAAGAAGACCTAATGACGATTGTTGTGTAAGAGTTGCTAATGAAATCGAGCATCCAAGATCACCTACAAAATTGAGATTAACCTTCTACATGAGAGAAGCAAGAGGATGAAATGTTGGAATATGGTGCAATAACAGAATAATGATATTATCACACTCAAAATGATACAATATGCATCAACACTCTCTTGAACTGGCCGAGCTGATATGAGCTCATTTGGACTAGATAGGAGGGAGAGTTGAGTGTTGATTATATAGCATAATATTGGCATATAATTACAAGAGGGGTAATAAATCCCAATTAACCAAATTAGGTGGGAGTTATGCTTACTTGGAAAATTCCAAATAGGTGGCATAACCTACTCAGAAAGAGACAGGAGAGTCATTTTTTGAGGTGGCATAAAAGGCCAAAAGAAGGTGTGAGACTCAACCACCCAAGTGTGGGTGAGACTGACACATGTAATCAATGGATTATTCCATGTGTCCTCACATAATCCATGTCTCCTATAGCCTAAGTATGCTTAATAATGTGTAGGAAAATAAATATTAAAAAAATCTACACTAACATGTTGAATTTGATTCTAATGAGGGGATAATTGGCACAAGGTACAACCCTAAGATTGAGACCTTAGAATTTTGGGCCAAGCAAAGAAATACACAAAAACCAAGGTTAGATGTGGTACAAGAGATGAGAGGAACAACTATGATAAAAACATTGAAGGACTCATCTCCTTTAGAAGTTGCAACCATGACAATGCACTCGACCATATTCAATCAAGTTGCTGTTAAGGAAATGGAAAACAAATTGACAAAATAAGAAAAGGAATAGAAATTCTTAAATGATGAGGTAAATAAACTATTCATAGAAAATTTAAGATTGAAAGAGCAATTGAAAGGAGTAGGTCCCTCATAGAGTAAAGAAATAGTATTGTATCAACCTCCTACTACCCAATTAATCGATATAAACAATGCATCCTCTCAAAAAATGAATGTACTAAGACATGAGATCAAAGAGTTGAAAAATCCAATAATGAAACCAAGGAGGGGATGAGGGACCAGATCGTCATCAATGTCATGGAAAATATCTTAGATCATAGGATCAAAATGATTGAGGACAAAGTGGAAAGTGTGTATGATTTCTACACTTCATTATACCAAGCAATTGACCAGATGAAAGCCCATGCACTTATACTAGATCCTCTTTTCAAAATTGAATTCATCACACCTTGGTGACTTTATGTAGGGTATTGTAGAGAAGTGTGGAATCTCCTTCAATTTTGAAGCCAAGTGAGGAGATGGTTAAGATAGATATAGATGAATCTCAGTAAATAAATGGAGAAGATTAGAAGATCAAAACAAGGATGGAATTATTTCATAGATTGAAGAATTGGTTTGTGCTAAATATATTGAAGGATGATGACCAATTGAAAAATCTCAGTGAATGGAGAAAGGAATTTGGAAAAATTATTCCTAATTCAATTGCTCATGTACAGAAGGATGGTTAATTGGATGTCCACAACCTTAATTTGATCATGGATGCAATGATAGCCTTGGATATCAGATATTTCAAATTCATTATAGATGGTAGAGGGTTACTTGGCAACAGATGGTGGAATCACCTAACAAATATATCAAATATTCAAGAATAAAAATGGCCTCATGACTACATAGTATACCAATGGGAGAAAAATTATTTGGCTCTTCTAGAAGAATAGGGCCTTGAAGATGTAGTGGAAGAACTGAGCCTTCAAACACTCTATCATGGAGAGGGGGAATTTTCTAGATTGGGATGATCATGGGTCTCCTATGTTGATTAATGTACTACAAGTGTATTGCAAGTGTTTCAGGATTCCAATCAATATTGTCTAGTTTCTCTATTTTCTCTTAACTACATTTTAAGAAAAACTAATGTTTAGTTTATACGAAGAGGCATGAATTTTGAAAAAAATGTCATATTTTGTAATGGTCTGAAGCTTGTTGCTTCTCTTATAAAAGAGAAATCAAGACTAAATTTTGATATCATCATCATAGGAATTTATAGAAACCTATATGAGGAGACTTATGCTATATTGTAATATCTATTTGAAGCAATCAATGGAGAATAAGATTTAATATGGTGATCAAATTATGGTATCAATTTTTTGTTGATAATATTGTCTATGATTGTATGGTTGTCTCCAGTTTAATATTTCCTTGTTATTCAAATTAAGTATATCAAGTATATGTTTAATTTGTCGATACAAACATGTTTTCAATATGTGATTTATTTTAATTTGTTACTTCAAGTAAGGATTAAATCCCTTTAAATAAATTGTAGTAACCCGGAAGTCTTAGTTGGATAAATAAGAAGAACCATATAATTACATCATCACACATCTATGCAATCCATAGACTCTCACTATGGCAAATAATTAGAGTTGTAGCCAGAAGTAAGACACATATATCATCCAAATCTTGACTCTATTTCCCAATAAGAATAGGAACTAATCAATTTCACTTAAAATATTATTTCACAACACCTCATTCACATATTTCTAGTTTTTAGTGTCAGTCAAACCTAAGAGATCATTTCTTTGTTTGTAATGAGGAGGCTTAGTTCACCTAATTTTAAGATATCTATATGTATTATTAAATCATATATGTTCATTATTAACATTCAAATTGTTGATTACGTTTCATTTCACATACTTCAAATTCAAAGAATTACTTCACATTGCATAAATAATAACTAGATGTTGATAGATGGAAAAATGTAAAAAATTGTAGAGTAAGAGAAAAACTATTTTTTTATCAAATAGTTCACTTCCTTGTTACTATGGCTAAAATCCTAAAACAAGTACTTTCAAATAAGCTATGGATGCTTGCAAAAAATATATCAAAGAATAATAGTAAGAAATAGCATATACAAGGTAGTGAACTAGTTGAAAAAATGCCTCAAAGAAATGTGGTCTCATGGTGATGGAATGTCATAACAATCCATAACAATTCGCTTGTCATGGAATTCTTCATGGAATTCCATCACCATGAGACCACATTTCTTTGAGAATTTTTTTCCAAATTTTATTGCTTTGTCTATGCTACCACATTTTTCACACATGCCTACCAAAGCATTTTGTCAAATAGATCACTGCATTGCTACTATGGCTAAAAGCCTAAAATAGATGATTTCAAACAAGCTATATATGGATGCTTGGAAATTTTTTATCAAAGCATAATAGTAAGAAACAAGATATGGTCTCATAGTTTTTTATTTGGCATCAAAATCAATGTGATTTTATTTGCATTTTTTTCCAAGTTTTAAATGCATTTTTTTTGGCAATTTTTCTATTTGAAATGGGGAAAAATATTTGTGGTTAGTTTTTGTAATTTTTAATTGTAGGATTCTCACAGTTAGTGAAAAAGGTATTTTTCATGAAGGAATGGAAAAGATACATAGAGCCTTTAAATTATACATGTACTGTGCAATGACATTGAATCATTTAGCAAACCATTTTTTCTTCACAAGACAACATTTTCTTGTTGAACAATTGACTAATACAACTCTTATTTCAACTAACCATAAAGATTTATGTAGAGGCTGAACATAATTTCCTAATACCTTCATAAAAGTTTGTTGATCCAACTCTAGTTCATCACACTCAAAATGAAGAACCCCAATGTTGTTTAACAATTCAATGGGTATTTATTCTTTTCTCTTCTTTAGAAGATACTTTGGTGTCTTAAGAGAATCTATGGATGCACTGGGGTTTAACGATATTGATAACTCACTTGTCTTGATAATTGCATGGGAATCATGTGGATCTATGTGAGTTTCCTTTCTTAAAATTTCCAAAGCCTTCTTTTCCTGCCCTTGCTAAGCATATATATGGCCTACAACTTTTAAGCTCTCACAATTCTAAGGGCGGACCTCCAAAACCTTTTCAAAATTTGAGAGAGAACTCTTATTATCTCTCAGCTTCAATTGAACATTTCCATAGGATTTTGTGGCCTCTGGATTTCCTTGACTGATGCTGTGTAGTAGCGGCTAGTGGTGTCACTTAGTTCATTTGTGTATACTACATATCTTAATTGATTTTCCACTACTGTTAATATAACTCTCCACCAAAACCATACCCACTAAGTGAGGCAACTTATTATCTTTATTTTGGGCAAGGGGTATTCCTTAGATTTCTTATTTTTTTAAAAATCTCTACAAAAAATTTCTTTTGTTTTCTTCCATTTTCAAAAGACACAAAGTTTAGAGGAGAGGGAAGGGTTCTCAACAGCTAAATTGAAAGGTTCATTTGAATAAGAACAATATTCTAGCATCCTCTAAATCAAATTAAGAGGCACTATTAAAATTCCAAGACTTTGCAATAGGTTCTTTACCTTATCACCAAAGGCATTCTCTTTTGAATCTTTATCTATTTCTACCATTACCCAACTAAAAGAAATTCTACTATGCTGGAATATTTTTTTTATTCAAATGCACCTTTCAATTTAACTATTGAGAACCCTTTCCTCTCCTTCGAACTTTTTGTCTTTTGAAAATGGAGAAAAACAATAGAAAGGTTTTGTAGAGATCTTTTAAAAACTAAGAAATATAAGAAATACCCCTCTTCCCAACTAAAGATACTAAGTGACCTCACTTAGTGGGTATGGTTTTTGTGGAGAGTTATATTAAAAGTAGTGGAAAATCAATTAACATATGTAGTATGCAAAAATTAACTAAGTGACACCACTAAATGTTACTACATTGCATTAGTCAAGGAAAGCCAGAGGCCACATGATTTTGTGGATAGGTTTAGTTGAAGCTAGGAGATCTTAAGAGCTCTCTCTCAAATTTTGAAAAGGTTATAGAAATCCACCCTAAGAACTGTGAGAGCTTAAAAGCTATAGGCCATATATATGTTCAACAAGGCAGGCAGAGAAGGATTTCAAAATTTTAAGGAAACTTGCATAGATCCACATGATTCCCATGCATTTATCAAGATGGGTGAGTTATTATAATCAAACCCCAATGCAGCCTTAGGTTCTCTTAAGACAAAAAATTCTCTTCTAAAGAAGATCAGAGAAGAAGTACACATTCAATTGTTTTAAAAAACATTGGGGTTCTTCATTTTGAGTGTCATGAACTAGAGTTGGATCAACAAACTTTTATGTAGGCATTATGAAATGGCATTTGGGTTGAATTCATAAATAAAATCCCCAGTGCCAATTCTGTAGTTTCTTTTGTGCTCTTTAAGGATATGGATTTCTTCCATCAACTAGAATAAGGTGGTGTTTCACTTAAGTTACCATGGGATAAAGTCACAACACTATTTAATCTTTCTAGATTGTTTGAACAACTACATGATAATGAAAATACAAATCTTTTATACAAGCTAATATTGTTCAAGTTTCCTGATTATGTGGATGCATATCTACATCTTGCAAACATGGTTCAGGATCAAAATGAGATGCAACTAGGCCTAGGATTGATTGGGGCACTTGAGGTGGAAAAAAACTCATCCAATGCTTTATCTATGCTTGAAAAAATGAAACTAAAAATGGATGACTAGCTTAAAGAAAAAGAAACAAGTAAAGCTACACAAAGTGAATCAAATGAAAATAGTTCTTATTTTGACATTTCACTTGGAAATTGGAATTATTTTGCATCTTTTCACAATGAGAGGAGGGATCCAAAGGTAGAGGCACAAAATCTTGAGAAGGCTAGAGAATTGTATTATAAAGTGTTGGCACAGAGACCAAGAAATGTTTATGCTACAAATGAGGAAGCCATTGTGCTAGCCGAAAGGGGTCAATTTGATATTGAAAAGGAAATTATTACATAGGTACAAGAAACTATAGCAGTAAACATCTTTGTTCAAATGCCTGATGTGTGGGTAAATCTATCACATGTTTACTTTACACAAGGACAATTTTCACTTGCAATGAAAATGTATCAAAATTGTTTGAGGAAATTCTATTTTGGCACTAATAGCCAAATTTAATTATATTTAACTTGAACATTTTATGAAGCAGAACAGTGACAAGATTTTAAAACAACATTATTAAGAGCAGTAGGTTGTAACTACTATAAGTTTCCAATAAAAAAGCTATAGATTTTTTGTTTAATGTAATGAGGGTTTCGAATTACCTTTGAATTCCCTATAGAGGGCATCCCCAAATCTAGCTTCACTATAGAGGGCCTCATCAACTTCAAATACTTTGCAAGAAACACTAAAGTACTTGCTTTGCTTTTCAAAATTCTCCATGTCCTATTCAAACAATCTTTATCACATATGCAAGTAGTTTTTGCAACTCAAAACACCTCAAAATGAATAATGAATCATGCATGTAAGTAGCCTCATTGCAATTGTGAAGTACTTCTAGGATAAACATGAATAATGAATCAAGCGCAATACACTCCTACCAATCATTTCCCCACATTTTAAAAAAAAAATTGTCTAATTTGTATTCATGTGACTAATTGTTTAGCCAGTTTTATTTTGTGAATAAATAATTTGTTACCTAATGACCAAATTAGTCATTTATTAACTCATTTATAGATGTGTTGCAAAAAATTAGTAGAATTTAGTCATTTTTAGTTGTTGTGATTAAAACTTCTAGTCGCCTAGTCTTTTATTTGCAAAATTGTATTAGTGTTGGGTTGTACCCTATGCCACTCATCTCCTCTTCAGTATTGAATTATGCTACCATAATGGGATCTTCATGATTTCTCACTTGGTCAAGTAAGGACATATTTCTCAATTCCATACCTTTGATGATCAAGATATTTTGTTTTAATAACATCTCCCTTTCTTCTTACAAGCTAATGTTTATTTTATTTATCATAAGCTCATTAAATTTTTTGAGTAGCAATCTAATAATGTTGGGATTCTTTAGATCCCATTTGATTTATTTGAATTCTTTCCTCAAACTCTCTAATCTTTATTTTGATCCATAAATCTCTAAACTCAATGATCTAAATGATTCATCATCTTCTATGAATCTTAGGGCAGCCAATACCATCTCATCTTCATGCATTTCTTGCTCACCCTTCTATTGTGTATCTATTCTCTCCTTATGGTTGTGAGCTTCATGGTCAAATTCAATGAGTGGTTTATCAACTTCTTCATCATATTTGATGTGTTTGAACACACTATCTACCTCTTTAGTATCTCCAACTTCCTCACTTTTTGCATATGATACAAGTGGAGCTTGTCCACACACCTACCTCTTGGCCTCAAGCTCCTCTATGGGTGAATTTGATGGAACATGATGTATAGAGGTAGGATCTTGGGGTTATGAGATTGTTACATTGCTTGGCTTCTTGATTGGTAGCATAGTGGGCTTTGAGGAAGATTCCTTAGTTGCCATTTTAGACTTTCCATAAATTTTCTCAAAATTATCAATCACTAGATTTATTCTCTTGATGGGGTTTGTCTCTTCTGTATAAAAACCAAAAAAATTATCATCTTCTTTCTTCCTCTCAGCTTCTAACTTCATTAATATCTCCCATTTTCTTCTTCTTTGGAACACTTGTGGCATAGTGACACAATTTCTAATAACATCTTCATCATAATCCACTTCATGTGAGATTTTTGTCTTGGTGAATTATCTACCTCACAAAATTTACATGCCCCTCTAGGTCAAATACCCTTTCTACTTTGGATCTCAATAAGTATCAGGCCTTCAAGTAACCCTATAATTCTTCAATAGTATCAAATCTAATAGAAATTTATCCACATGTAGTTATATTTGGTAAAAATGTGCCCAATTTTTGTCTTTTCATGAGGTCTTGCTCCCTCCATAGAATTTTCCACATGAATTCCAAGAAATCAATCCTAAGAGATATAAATATTGGTAAAATATCAGGTCCCTGAGGATATCCATAATTTTTTATGATTGTGTAATGTAGTAGGAAGAACCAATCTCCAAAGTTGTGTGAATGTTTTTGCTCAAGCTTGAGCTCTAACGGACTCAAAAAATCCATAATTTCCCTAGGCAATAGTTGGTTCCCAAATAAATAGATGCATTGAGTCCTATAGAATAGCCACTTTCTAAAAATTAGACTCATAGATGGATTTGGCC
>VDFB02028986.1:30136-92540 GCA_007258455.2 Sequoia sempervirens
TTTCGAATATTGGGAAAAAACCTAGACCAGAAGTCCCTAGTTATTCTGTAAGTTTGAACCTGGAAGAGTTGATTGACTGGATCAATGAGTTGGAAGAATATTTCGAGTATGAGGAGATAAAGGACCCAGATCGGTTCAAGTTTGTAAAAATGAAGTTGAAGGTCCATGCTAGTATTTGGTGGAAAGAGGTCTAGTTGGAGAGAAACCAAAGAGGAAAAGGAAAGATCACCAAATGGGATTGCATGGTGGAAAAACTAAAAAAGCAATTCATACCAATGGACTACAAGCTAGATCTGCTAAAGAAATTGCAAGGGTTGAAGCAAGGAAGCAAATATGTGAAAGAATACACTGAATATTTTCACATGATCATCAGAACTAGTCATATAGAGGCCAGCAGGGAGAAGGTATCCCATTATCTTAATGGGTTACATCTGAGCATTCAGGAGGAGTTAAGCTTGGTCAAAATGACCACCATTGAGGATGCATACCAATTTACTCTAAAATTTGAAGAGAAGTTGAACAAAAGATTTGACATCAAGAAAAAAGGACAAGGAGGTTAGAGCAAAAAGGGAAGTGGAAGATCTTCTGGAAGCGGGAATGATGATGACAAGAAAAATGAAGATGTGGGTACTAGTCAAAACCAGAAGAATGATAACTTCTACCACCCTCGTAATAAAAGAAATGGTGATCAAAGAGGTAGAGGATGAGGGAGATCTAGACAAGGATCCTAAAGAGGTGGTTTTAGAGGAACATGTTTTGAGCATGGTGAAATACATCAAGCCTATGAATTTCTGCAACATCAAGGAAGGGTAGAAAAAAGGCCAGAAGTTCATGGAAGGGTTGCACATGTAGATGAGGAGGATCAATTTGAACATTCAAATGATGCTAAAAGGGGAGAATCCCTAGTGATTAGAAGAGTACTGGTGACTGAAGAGAGGGAACCTGAACAGAGGAAGAATCTATTCCACACAAGGTGCAAATGTGAAGGAAAATGTTGTGATGTCATCATTGATAGTGGGAGCACCAATAATCTGGTGTCAGAGGAGATGGTTACAAAGTTGAAGCTGAAGAGGGAAAGGTATCCACATCTATATTGGATTGCTTGGTTGCAGAAGGACCACAAATTTTTTGGTCAATGAGTAGTGCATGGTGAAGTTCAAAATTGGGAGCTACCATGATGAGGTACTCTGTGATATCATCCCCATGGATGCATGTCACATGTTTATGGGGAGGTCATGGAATTTTGATATGTGAGCTATACATGATGGCCTTGCAAACACTTATTCCCTGGTGAAGGATGGGGTTCGTCACAAGTTGAAACCCCTGAAAGAGGCTAAAGAAAAGGTATACAATATTGCTAAAATCTATTATGTTGATGGAAGAATTTTTTTAGAAGGTATGAAGCATGAGCATTTGTGCTATGCATTGATTCCTAGAGTGGGTAAAGAGGATAGTGAGAAGGTGCCAGTAGAAGTTTCTAGCTTGTTCGATGAGTTTCAAGATATTGTTTCTGATAACGTACCTAAGGGTTTACCACTAGTGAGGAAGATTAGTAATTAGATTGAATTAATCCTTGGAGCCAATTTTCTAAATAAGGAAGCTTAGAGAATGACTTTGGTAGAAATGAGGAGTTAAATAGACAACTTCAAGAGTTGTTGAGAAAGGGTTTGATTCAAGAGATCTTGAGCCCATGTGCAATACCTGTAGTACTAGCACCAAAGAAGGATGGGGAGTGGAGGATGTGCATAGACTCCCGGGCTATAAATAAGATAACAATCAAGTATAGATTTCCCCTGCCAAGGATGGATGACCTGGTGGACTATTTGAGTGGAGCTCAGTACTTCACAAAGATTGATCTAAAGAGTGGTTATCACTAGATCCAGATTTAGGATGGAGATGAATGGAAGATGACCTTCAAGACCAAAGAGGGCTTGTACAAGTGGTTAGTCATGCCTTTTGGGCTAACCAATGCACCGAGCACATTCATGCAGGTCATGAATGAGGTATTGAAAGAGTTTCTAGGAAGTTCTGTTGTTGTGTATTTAGACGATATCTTGATTTTTAGTAGGACTTTGGATGAGCATTTGATGCATATTCAAAGACCCTTTGAGAAGTTAAGAGAGCAAAAATTGTTGATTAATCTAAAGAAGTGTAGTTTTGTGAAGAAGGAGCTACTGTATTTGGGATTTTTTGTCTCGGGAGAAGGTCTCAAGATGGACCTAGAGAAGGTGAAGGCTATTCTGGAATGGCCTACCCCAAGAACTTCTACTAAGGTGAAATCTTTCCATGGTTTGGCTAGTTTTTACAAAAAATTCATTAGAAACTTTTGTAGTATTTGTGCACCCCTGATTGAAACAATGAGAGGGGATAGAAAATAGTTCAAGCTAAGCACTAGAGTAGCAAAAAGTTTTGAACTATTGAAATAGAAGTTTACAGAGCAGCCTGTTCTATCCCTCCCAGATTTCAATAAGGTGTTGCATGTGGATTGTGATGCTAGTGGTTGTGCCATTGGAGCAGTGTTGAGCCAAGAAGGTAAGCTCATTACCTATTTGAGTGAAAAATTAAATGATGCCAAGAGAAAGTATTTTGTATATGATCAAGAATTTTATGCAATAGTTCAAGCAGTAAAGAAATGGAGGCATTATCTATTGCTAAAGGAAATTTTTTTGTATACTAATCATTAAGCATTATAGTATCTAAATAGTCAGGGAAAATTAAATAAGAGGCATATGAAATGGGTATAATTTTTGCAGAGCTATACCTTTGTTCTAAAGCATAGGAGTGGGAGGTTGAATAGGGTTGCAGATGCCTTATGTAGGAGGTAGATAATGATGAAAGAGATTCAGATTGAAGTGGTTGGGTTCAATGAACTCAAAACATTGTATCTAGAAGATCCTAATTTTGCAGACACTTGGAAAGCTTGCAAGGAGCCTATTATAGTGGATAGGACAAGTTTGTTGGATTTCATAATTAAAGATGGTATGTTGTTTAAGGTAAGCCAATTATGTATTCTGAGGAATTCCATGAGGGAGAACCTAATTAAGGAGAAGCATAGTGTAGGAATGGTAGGAAATTTTGGTTGGGATAAGACCATTGCCATTATCAATGAGTATTATTATTGGCCTCAGTTTTCACAAGATGTAAAAAAGTATGTAAAAATTTGTAGGGTATGTTAGATGGCTAAAGTATTGAGCTATAATATAGGGTTATATCAGCCCTTACTTATACTAGAGAGGTCGTGGGAGGATATAAGTATGAATTTTGTTCTTGGTTTTCCAAGGACACAGAGAGGGAATGATTCAGTATTTGTGGTGGTTGACAAGTTTTCAAAAATGGCACATTTCATTCCATGTCAGAAGACCCATGATGCAGTCCACATTGTTGACTTTTTCTTCAAAGAGGTGGTGTGACTACATGGTCTACCAAAGAGTATTGTCTCAGATCATGACATAAAATTTGTGGGATACTTTTGGAAGAACTTGTGGAAGAAGTTGAGAACAAAGTTGAAGTTTAGTTATGCACACCATCCACAAATAGATGGGTAGACAGAGGTTGTGAATAGGAGTCTAGGTAACCTAATGAGATTCTTGGGAAGAGATAAACCCAATGGATGGGACTTGATCTTACCCTAGGAAAAAATTTCTTACAACAATTCTATCAACAAAAGCACTGGTAGATCACCATTCTAGACTATGTATGGAGGTAGCCCTAGAACAACTCCAGAATTAAGGAAGATGGACCAAGAGAAGAAGATAAATGTCAAAGCTGAAGATTTTGTAGAGCACATCAAGGATATACATGAGAAGGTAAGAGAACGCATTAACAAGATGAATATGCAGTACAAGGACAAGGAAGATTAGAAAAGGAGGAATAAGGAGTTTCAGATTGGTGATGAATTAATGGTCCACTTAAGGAAAGAAAGGTTTCCAGTGGGAACCTATAACAAAATTGAATATGAAATTTGGTCCCTACAAGATTTTGAAGAAGCATGATTCAGGGAATGCATATGAAGTGGAGTTGCCAGATGGAGTCAACATTTCCCCTATGTTCAACATTTTAGATTTGAAAGAGTATCATGAAGGTGGCACTGAGGATGCACTAGCAATAAGGCAATATGAAATTCTAGCACCTACTTCTGAGAAGGAGGAGATTGAAGAAATCTTGGATAGTCGTGTGGGAAGGCGTACCAGAAACAAGTAGTATGAAGAATATCTAGTGAAATGGAGAGGAAGGCATGTGGAAGATTCATCCTGGCTATCTAAGGTAGAGGTTGACCTTTTGGGTTTTCCTCAACCATCTAATACATGATGGGGTCACTTCTCATACTACCCTAGGTGTTTGATTTAAGAACATCTAGTGGTGTAAGGGCAATCTTGTATCACCCAAAAAAAAAGAGTTTCATTTCATGTTGGTAGTTTCTTAGATGTTTTTTACATTTATGGATAACCTTTTCATCATAATTTAATTCCCAACTTACAATTTTTGTTTTCTATTCCTGGGTTGAAAGATATTGCAGTTTTAGTCTCCTAGAATTACACCTGAAAACCTTGCTAGTCATATTTGATGCACTAAATGGACCCAAAACAGCCCCAAAACTTGTCAAAATTGGCATAGTGAATTTTTCCCACGTTCTTGACTTTGAGACCTTTCCAATGATTCAAACAATTCAAAAAATGGAGTCCCGAATCAAAATTTATGGCTCCTAGAAGTTGGTGCACTTTCTAGAAGATACTAATTTTTGAGTGTACTTTTGGAAATTTGAATTTCAAGTTGTAATTTGTGGCGCCAGACTACCAATAACTCAAATTTGAATGTTGTTTTGGCTCCAAACTAAAAGTGGAGCTTTATTTATGGATGGGTTTCTGATTTTTGTGTAGCTTTTTGGGGACAAGTTCGCATACTGTGAAAAGGGGTTTTCTATAATTTTGTAGTTTACATATTTCTAGAAATTGAGAATATCAGATCCTTTGCATGTAAGAAGATCATTTTTAGAATAATTAAATAACATTCTCTATTTGGTTTGTTAATTCTCTATGTATCTGGTTGCACCCTCATCAATATCAATGAATAAAAAATGACTAAGTGACCATATTACAACAATTAATGACGAAATCA
Organism: Sequoia sempervirens; assembly: GCA_007258455.2. Classification (NCBI taxonomy): domain Eukaryota; kingdom Viridiplantae; phylum Streptophyta; class Pinopsida; order Cupressales; family Cupressaceae; genus Sequoia; species Sequoia sempervirens. Next base: position 35,252 of record VDFB02028986.1, read on the forward strand.
ATGACTAAATATATCAATGAATAAAAAATGACTAAATAAGTGACCGGATTACAAAAATCAATGACTAAATCAACAAATAAATATACAACCAAATTGATCAATCAAAACAACTAGTAAATGACTAAAAATGGTTTAGTAATCAATCTAGTCATGTTATAAATGATTGGCAATAAAATACTAATGGTCACACAATCATGTTCAGTCATTTATATGCAACTTTTAGTAGTTTTTTTAATCATATATTGTTGTTTCTACACTATTGCAAAGATTCAGACCCTAGCATTTTGGGCCAAATAGAAAAACACATAGAAGCCAAGGCTTCTAGATATTGTACAAGAGATGAGGGAAAGTGTCATGGTGAAGACATTGAAAGACACATCTGCAATGGAAGCTACAACCATGACTATGCATTCAACAATGTTTACCCAAGAAGTAGTAAGGGAAATGGAAAACACATTGCGAATATGAGAAAGAGAAAAAGGTCATGAATGATGAGGTCAACAAGCTCTTCATAGAAAATCTAAAGTTGAAACAATAGTTAAAGGAAACTGGCCCTTAAGGAATGGAAATGGTAGTATACCAACCTCCCATAGAGAAAATAGCTGACACAAGTATAATATCTACTAGCCAAATCAATGCATTAAGAAATTAGGTGGAGGATTTGAAGAAAGGAGCCAAGGAAAAGATAAATCAAATATGTGATACATTGGTAAAGATATTAGCTCATAAGATTAGGATAATTGTGGACAATGCATCAACCGTATATGAATGTTATACTACCCTATCCTAGGCATTGGAAGAAATGAACACCAATTTTCTCATTTTGGATCCCTTGTTTAAGAAGTGGCAACCATTTTATCATACGTTGAACACATTATGTAGAGTTTTGCAAAGGAGTATGGATGCTCCCACAACCTTGAAACCCATAAAAAAGAATGGTGAAGATGGTGATTGATGAGTACTAGTATACATTAGTGGAGAACCAGAAAGTTATAGCTAAAATGGATTCCTTCCATACTATCAAATAGTGGTTAATATCTAGGATATTGAGATATGATGAGCAACTCAAGGATTACAATGAATGGAAGAATGAGTTTGGTCAATTTTTTCAAAATTGTATTGTCCAAACATACAAGGATCAATAGATAGATGTTCATAACTTCAATTTGATCTTGGATGTGATTTTTGCAATGGATTTAGGATATTCAAGGTTTATCATAGAGAGAAAAGGGCTATTGGATAGTAGGTGGAAGGCTCATTTGACTAATGTGCCACAAATCTAGTAACACAAACGGCCTAGTGATTTCATTGTATATCAATGGGAGTAGACATATCTAGCTCCCCCAAAAGAATAGGTATTGGAGATATTGAAGAGGAAGAATTGATCATTGGCATACTTTATCATGAAGAAAGGGACCTTTCCAGATTGAGATGATCATGGGTACCCCACATTGATTAACATATTTCAAGTATCAAAAGTGTCACAGACTTCAAATCAAAATTTGTTTATTTTCTTTAATATCATTTGTCATTTCTTAATCAAGCATAAGAAAAACTAATGTTTAGTTTATAAGAAAAAGGTGTTGCAAGAATGAAGGTGTTGTCATTGATTTCAACTAGTTATATAGTTATCAATTGGTTTTTGTTGTCATTAATGTCATGGATGCAAGTTATTGGATTAATATGTCAAGGATATTAAGAAAATTGTAATGGAAAAAGGTTGTAGGTGTTCAATGGTCTCTCTAGGTTTTGTTGTGGGATTCACTCCTATGTTCAAGTGGTTCAGATATATTGATCATGATTGTTGGAAGCTATTATATCTAGGATTTGGGCTTCTATATCATTGAACAGTGCAAGTTATGTTTAGCAGCTGCGAATTGTAGCTTTTAGTGTATCTAGCTAACATCTGGGAGAAATATTGTTGGTCTAGATTTATTTTTGGTTGAGTCTTATGACTTGTGGTTATAGAGTTAAGTTATGATCATGTTAAAGATAATTTTGATATCTAGAAGGAATAGATCATGCTAAGGAGACTATGTGCTTACTTGTTCTATGTGTTCTACACTGGTTTGGCTGACCTTGTGTTAAACACTACTCTTGAATTTAATGAAGTGTGTTGGGACTTATTTGGGTCCTCATCAAGTGTATATTTGGGTCACCCTCATTCTAATTACACCCTAGAATTTTTTGTACCAACATAATTTGAAATTGAATAATGGATGGATTACTTTGGATATGTTTCAAAGTTGAAGATGATATAAATATAGAATGTGTTAATGGTGAAAGTGTGGCAAAGAGATAGTAAAAGATATAGATCAAGATTGATGTGAGTGTGAAAAATTAGTATGAATATTAAATGCTAAGTTTATGAAAGTAGTGAGCTGAAGGTGGACTCTATCATTCATGCATGTCTGCAAGTGATTGAGTGAATTGTGGTGGAAATATTTGTTGCATTGAGATTGTCTTCTATATGTAACATATCTCTTCTATCTTCTTTGTAATAGTGTAGTAGTGAGCCCTTTGAGTAGTTAACCCTTCTTGGATAGTGAGTCCTGATCTAGATAGTGAGTCCTTATTTTTGCATTGAGACTTATCTGGCAATGAGACTTTTACAATTGGCTTTGATATTCTTTATAGTGTGAGATAATCCTCACCCTAGTTTTTCCCTTATTGGGTTTTCCATATAAATCTAGTGTTACTGTGTATGTGTGATGCTTTTCAGTTTCTGCCTTTGCATTCAATGTTTAATTATTTAGCAGAGTAAATATTTTTGATTGATCTAAGTTCCCACGAATGTTTTAAGGATTAAAATTTGCTACAACTATTTCAACCCCCTCTTAGTTGTCTTGTTCAACAATTGGTATCAAAACTTGGTTCTTTGGAGAAGATATTGACCACTTAAGGAAGATTCGAGATGGATAGAAAAGTTACTTATGAGTATCTGAAGTTTGATGGAACTAATTATGCTATCTAGAAAATACTGATGGAAGAATATCTAGAGTATTGTGGATATGATGTGGAGAAATCATACAAGACTCCTTACACTCCTACTAATGTTCTAAGTACACTTGATGAAATCAAGGCACATGAAGTGAACAATAAGGAAAAGTTCATTTTGAAGAATAGTAATGTACATTATGAGTTGATTAAGGTTCAAACTTGAAGACTGCTAAAGATGTCTGGGATACTTTAGAAAGAGTGAATGAAGGTGATGAAATAGTCAAAGAAGAAAAGTTATAAAATTTGGAGACACATTTTTAGCTCCTGCATATGTTTGAAGATGAGAATGTTAAAGCCTATGTACAGAGATTGGATGATGTAGTAGTTGGAATGTGAGGAATTAGTGCTATAGTAGATGAATCCAAGATTGTAAAGAAGATTCTTATAACTCTTCTTGATGCATATAGTGAAAAGGTATGTGCTATTGAAGAACATAGAGACTACAAGAGCTACACTAAAGATCAATTATTGGGAACTATGACATCTTATGAGATGAGAAAGTTGAACTTGAGAAATGGATCCAAATTAGAAATTGCTTTCAAGGTTACAAAAGCTGAAGAAAATATTGATGAAATAGAAGCAAAATTTGTGAGAAGGATGAAGAAAGGATTTGGTAAGTATGAAGGTAAGTTATCCTTTAAATGCTTTAGTTTTTGAGATATAGGTCATTATGCTTCAATGTTTCCAAAAAAGAGGTAAGAGGAATAAACAAAGATATGAGAAAGAAAATAAAGGAAAGAAGATAAAAAGAACATATTATGTGAATGAGGATGCTAGTATTTTCGATGAAGAATTTGATTATGGAGATCTTGATGGCAATGAATGCTTGTTTTTGGCTATAAAAGATTAACCTACTTTTGCTAATTCTGATAAAAAGAAGTGAAGGAATGCCCTCCAAAGAAGGAGAAAAGTGAAGGTACTGTAATCTCTACCCTACATGCTAAACAAGAAAATAACTATTAGGTCATTGATAGTGGTTGTTAACATCACATGACCGGTGATAAGAGTAAGTTTGTTAAACTGTAAAAATATGATGGTAGCTTAGTTATGTTTGGAGATGATACTGGTGCTATTTTTTTTGGCATAGGCTCAGTAATTTTGATGGAAAGCATAATATTGATGATGTCTACTATGCTAAGGGCTTAAGGAATAATCTTTTGAGAGTTAGAAAGATGTTGTAGTAAAGGATATAATATTGTATTTAAGGATGAAAAATGTGAAATTAGGAAAGACTCCAGAATAGTGATTGTAGCTAGAAAGAAATTTGAAGGAAATATATATCAACTTAACGGTGTTGATGGATGATGTTTTATGACTTAGATTAATGATAGTTGGCTATGGCATCAGAGAATTTTTCATATGAATTTTGATAAATTGGAGAGGATTAGTGAAATTTAGGTCATGAGATATTTACCAAGGATTACAAAGCCTATTAATGCTATTTATAGGAATTGTCAGTTTGGAAAGCAAACAAGAAATTATTTCAGATCAAAGGAACAATCTACTATTGCACTACTAGATTTAATTCATATAGATCTATGTGGTCCTACAAGAGTGAGGAGTCTACAAGGTGAAAGGTACTTTATGATTTTGATTGATGATTACTCTACATACACATGGTTTATATTTCTTAGAGAAAAGTCTCATGCATTAGATAGATTCAAGAAATTCAAAGTTATGGTTGAAAATGAAGTAAATTTAAGGATAAAATGCTTAAGATCTGATAGAGGTAGTGAATTCACATCCCATGAGTTTAATATGTTTTGTGAAGTTCATGGAATAAAAAATAAAATTATCTACTTTGAAAACTCCTTGGCATAATGGAGTTGTTGAAAGGAAGAACAAAAAAATTCAAGAAGCAGCTAGATCAATGATTGTCGAAGCTGGTCTACCAAAAGTTTACTAGAGAGAAGCTATTCAAACTACTATTTATGTATTCAATCTGATGCAGGAGCATCTAGTGGTGTAAGGGCAATCTTGCATCACCCAAAAATAGTTAAATTTCAAGTTTATCATTTTTTAGATGTTTTTACATTTTTGTATACCCTTTTCATCATAATGAAATTCCCAATTTACGGTTTTTATTTTCTATTCCTGGGTTGAAAGATATTGTAGTTTTAGTTTCCCAGATTTGCACCTGAAAATCTTTTGAGTTGGATTTGAGGCACTTAGAGCTTCTGGAATGGCCTTGAAACTTGCCAAAATCGGTGTAGCATATTTCATGCACGTTCTTGACTTCAAGACCTTTCCAATGGTTCAAACGGTTCACGAATTGGAGTCCCGGATCAAAAGTTATGGCCCCGGGAAGTTGGTGCACTTTCTAGAAGATACCATTGCAAATGCTCTTTTGAAATTTGAACTTCATGTTGTAAATTTTTGGCGCCAAACCACCTAAACTCAATTTGAATGTTGTTTTTGCTCCAAACTAATGAGGAGCTCTATTTATGGGCTGGTTTTCTAATTTTTGAGTAACCTTTTGCGGACAAGCTCGCATATTGCGAAAGGGTTATTCTATAGCTTTCTATAGCTTGCATGTGTTGTAGAACTTGGGGATTTGAGATCCTCTGCATGTAAGAAGCTCCATTTTCTGAATAATAAAATTATTCTCTTGTTTGTGTGTTATTTTCTATGTCTCAGGTTTCACCCTCATCACAATCGAATTCAAGAAAGAGAAAACAACACAAAGACCCCCTATGAGCTATGGTGTGGAAGAATTCCAATTGGTATGTATTTCAAGGTATTTGGAAGAAAATGTTATATCAAAAGGGATGAAGAAAATTTAGGAATGCTTGATGCAAGAAGTGATGAAGGAATTTTTCTTGGATATTCTACTAAAAGAAAGGCCTATAAATATTTCAATAAAAGACTAAGGAATATTTTAGAGATCTCAAATGTCAATGCTAATGAAGTAATGAAGAATCCAATTGATGTTGATGGATGTGTATCTGATGAACCTGATTGTGTAATGATTGAAGAAATTGTGGAAGAATAGGAGAAGGGTGAGCAGGAGAAGTAGAATGAAGAAGAAGAAGATGAAGCTATGGTGGTTTCCCCTAAGACACCCAAGTATGTGAAGAAAAAACATTTAGAAAATTAGATCATTGGAGACAAGAAAAAAAGGAGTATTAACAAGAACAAAGCTTGTGCTAGTGCAATAATCTATGTTTACTTTTTGAAATTGAACTAAATACTATAAGTGAAGCTTGTAAAGATGAGAATTTGATGGAAGATATGATGGAATAAATTATGTAGATAGAGAAGAATCAAACTTGGGAATTGGTCCCAAGACTGGTAGATAAAAAAATAATTGGATCAAAGTGGGTATTCAAAAATAAGCTAAATGAGAATGGAGAAGTGGTTAGAAATAATGCAAGGCTTGTGTGTAAAGGCTACTCACAAGTAGAAGGCATAGATTTTCTAGAGACGTTTGTTCCAGTGGGAAGAATGGAAGCTATTAGAAAGTTTTTAGTGTTTGTTGCTCATAAATATTTCAAGTTCTATCAAATGGATGTTAATTCTACATTTTTGAATGGTGAGATAGAAGATGAAGTCTACATGGAACAATCAAAAGGATTTTAGTTATCAGATCAATCGGATATGGTCTGTAGATTGAAAAAAGATTTATATGGATTGAAGCAAGCTTCCAGAGCATGGTATGCAAGGTTAGAGAGTTATTTGATTCAACAAGGTTTCAAAAAAGGTATGACAGATAGCAATCTATATTTTAAAATTGAAAATGACAAAATATTGACTATGGTTGTATATGTTGATGACATTGTTTTTGGAGGAAAAGAAACTATGTGTAAGATGTTCATAGAAGAAATGAAAAAACAATTTGAGATGTCTATGTTTGGAGAGATGAATCTACTTATTAGGCTACAAATTAATCAAATAGAGAAAGGGATTTTTATTTCATAGTCTAAGTATGCAAGAGATATGTTGAAGAAGTTTGGGATGGATGGTTCCAAACTAGTATGCACTCCTATGGTGACTAGTTGCAAATTAGGAAAAGATGATGATTCACCTAAAGCTAGTCAGAGAAAATATAGATCTATGAATGGAGGTTTGTTGTATTTGACTTCTACTAGACCAAATGTTATGCATGTTGTTTATCTTGTGGCTATATTTCAATATCTTAAGGAAACACATGCTTTTGCTATTAAAAGAATATTTAGATATTTGAATGGCACTCCAGATTATGGATTATGGTATCTTAGGGATACTGAATTTACACTAAGTGCTTATACATATGTAGATAGGGCTATATGTATGGAAGACACAAAAATTAAAAGTGGTGGTGCATTCTTTCTTGGTTGTAGATTGGTGGCATGGTTGAGTAAAAAAAAAATTAGTTTCCTTATCCACTGTTGAAGCTGAGTATATTGCTACTGCATCTTGTTGTAAACAAGTTTAATGGATGAAATAGACATTGAAAGATATCAAAGTAATGTATGATGATCCTATTTCTATCTTCTATGATAATACAAGTGTAATTAACATTTCAAAGAATCTAGTGATGCACTCAAGGACAAAGCATATATCTATCGGGTATCACTTATTGAGGGAGAAGGTTGTGGAGAATGAAGTAAAGATTGACTATGTACCAAATAAAGATCAAATTGTTGATATATTTAGGAAGGATCTTCTTAAAGATACTTTTGAGTATCTCCAAGAGAAGTTAGGGGTCATTTCCCCTCCTTTCTTGAAAAATATGCATATGAATATGCATCAATTTAGTGGTTCTATGGATCTATCCTTCTTCTAGACTGATGTTTTTTGGCTACCTCTTAGGGGGAGCAGGTAGTGTCATGTGATATCATTGAAAGAGTATTTTGTTCTTAATGTTAAAGGGGAAATCAATGTAAAACATCTTTTTCCTTTCCCATTGGTGTCAAAGGGGGAGATGAGAGACGATAGATGGGGAATATGTGAGAAAAAAAGGGATTATCTACTAAAGGGGAGAAATAGAAAGAAAAATCATGAAAATTGTGTTCAGAGCTAGTGTGTTGTCTTTGATGGTTTTTCACATCATGTGTTTCCATCAATGACAAAGGGGGAGATTGTTGCAATAATGAAGGTGTTTTCAATGATGTCAACTATTTAACTAGTTATCAACTCATTGGTGTTGTCATTAATGTCATGAATGCAGGTTATTGGCTATATATGTTAAGGATATTGAGAAAATTATAATGGAGAAAGGTTATAGGTGTTCACTGGTTGCTCTGGGTTTTTCTCTGATATTTTCTCCTATGTTTGACTAGTTTACATATGTTGATCATGATTGTTGGAAGCTAATATATCCAAGATTTGTGCTTCTAGATTATTAAATAGTGTGAGTTATGTTCACCAATTGTGAACTATAGTTTTCAATGTGTTTGGATGAGGTCCGAGAGAAATATTGTTGGTCTAGATTTCTTTTTGGTTGAGTCTAATGAATTGTGGTTCTAGAGTTAAGATATTATGATTATGTTGAAGATAATTCTGGTATCTAGAAGGATTGGATCATGCTAAGGGTTGTGTGTGTTTAATTGTTCTATGTTATACACTAGTTTGGTCGACCTTGTGTTAAACACTACTCTAAAAGTTAATGAAGTGTGTTGGGACTTATTTGGGTCCTCATCAAGCATATGTTTGGGTTTTTCATCATTCTAATTCCACCCTAGAATGTTTTTGTGGCAACCTAATTTGAAATTGAATAATGGATGGGCAAATTTGGATTTTTTTCAAAGTTGAAGATGGTATAAATATAGAATGAGTTAATGGTGAAAGTGTGGCAAAGAGATAGTGAAATATATAGATCAAGATTGATGTGAGTGTGGCAGATCAATGCAAATATTAAATGCTAAGTTTCCTAATGTAGTGAGCTGAAGGTGGAATTTATCATTCATGCATATCTGCAAGTGGTTAAGTGAATCGTGGTGGAAATCTATGTTTCATTGAGATTGTATTCTTTGTGCAACATATATCTTCTATGTCCTTTGTAACTGTGTGGCAGTGAGCCCTCTAGGTGATTAACCCTTAGTGGATCGTGAGTCCTTTTTTTGGTAGTGAGCCTTATTAGGAAATGAGCCTTTTGTAGTCAGTTTTGATATTCTCTATAGTGTGATATAATCCTCACCGTGGTTTTTCCCTTATTGTATTTTTCATGTAAATATGGTGTTACTGTGTATGTGTGATGCTCTTCTATTTTTTCCTTTGCATTGAATGTTTAATTATTTAGCAGAGTAAATATTTTTGATTGATCTAAGTTCTATTGAATGTTTTAAGGATTAAAATTTTCTACAACTAATTCATCCCTCTCTTAGTTGTCTTGTTCAAGAAAAGGAATAAAATTTGAAAAGTTTCTTTTTTTTGTAATGGTCTAAAGGTTGTATGCTTCTTTCATTTTTTATAAGAATGAAACCAAGACTAAAAGGATCATATATATAGATAGTTAGGTAGATAGAATAAGGGTTGGAAAAATAGGAGTGATAATAGAATATCATTTTTGAAAGAAAAATACTTCTGATGTATATTGTAAAATCATTTTGAAGCATATAAATGTAGAAGTTATAATTTGGTGGCTGAAATTCTGTTGATTTAATTGTTTATGATTATCTTTCTCTCTCCAATTTGATCTTTTATTTTTTATTCAAATTGGATGTATGAATCATTTGTTTAATTTGTCAAGACACATTTTCTACCTCTATGTGATTCATTTTAATTGGTTTCTACAAGAAAGAATTAAAATCCTCTTAAGTGATCCATTTTATTTGGTTTATGCAAGAATTAAAATCCTTTTAAATAAGTCATTTTAATTGGATTTTGTGATCACGAATTAAAATCATTTTAAATAAGTCATAGTAACCTAGGAGAGTCATTTGGATCGATAAGAAGAGCCTGAAAATTACATCTTCACTTGTTTATGTAAGTCATAAACATCAAAGGGTTCCAAATAACTTGAGTTAAACTAGAAGGAAGACACATATCATTCATACCTTGACTCCATATCCCAAATATGAGAAGTCATTGATCACATTTATCACAAAAACCATATATCATAATACCTTATTTATACATTTTCATTTTCTACAATAGGAGTAGGAGTAGAAGTAGTTTGTAGTTAATTCATCTATCTCAAAACCCTCATGCCATATTGAAATAGATTGAAAATAATTTAATTGAAGAAGTTGTGGTCACATGAGGATGTTGTAACTAAAAGGATTTAGGATGATTTAATTAAAAAAATTGATCACACAAAATCTTTAGAAATTTTTAATTTGCTTGGACATTGAAGGTATACTTGCCTAGGTATAGTAGAGCTCGAAGAGTAGGGAAGTCTAACCATACTGGTTAATTTAGTTCATTGGCCAAAACATTGCTAACCTAATCATAAAAAATTGCATACTCTTAGGGTTTGCAATCTGAAATTTTGGGAACTAATAGGAATATTGAAGTGTCATATCTCATTTCATAATTACCAAGTTATTTTTAGCATTATGAATAAACATGTTGATAAATGTAAATTGTGACTTCAATATGTATGTAAGGTGAATGGAATAAGTGAATATGCAATAAGATGTTATTGATTTAAAAAAGAATGAATATTTTTGAATTAGTGGAATGCTTTATTGATACAAATACATTATGATGCAAATGGATTTACTATGAATGTCTAACTACCTTGGTGTTGTACTAAGCTGGTTGCAGGGATAGGTTCAATCCTCCAGAAGGGAGGGGAATTATCACTTAAGAGAAGTGATTGGTTAGGTAACCCTTAATGAAACCTTACTGAGCTTACACAAACTCACAACCTAGACTTAGTTTAGAAGAGTCGAGTTAGTTTGAATTTAGTAAGTGAACCCTTTGTCTTAGTCTTGGCTTATTAGAATTGGTTGGTCTAGATGAGTCGGCTTGGTTGGAACCAAGTGAGTAAAATTTGAGGATAGGTTGAAATATTTGTGCCAATGTCTTTGAATTCTTTGATTGTGTGATCAAGTTATCATGGTTGAACCCTTGAGTCTTTGAGCTTTGTGAATAGTTTTATTTACATCAATTAATATGTACATTAAAAGTATACATGTAGATATGTATATATATAAGGACTTGTGCATGAGAGCATAATTACATTTATGCACATATCTGAGTAAAAATTCTTATTAGCATAATTGCACAAGGAATCAATTATATTATGTATATATACACTTAATGTACATGCATGCCAACAAGGATATGAATACATGTGTTGAGTCATTGGTATCTAAAAAATGATGTGAATATGCGATATATGTGTATATATACATTAATATATATATATATGTGTGTGTGTGTGTGTGCATCTATAAAGTATAAGCATATAAACATATATGTATTGTTATTATCTAATTGAACGTAAATATATATAAGTATATATATGTGTATATGTGTATGTATATACACACCCATATTGTTTGTGAAAAGGATAATGTGGGTATATACATTCAAGTATCTAATGATTTATTTAAATGAACTTATTTGTCAAAAGAGTATATATATAATAAATATAAATATTGTTGCCAATTTAATGAATATTTATAGTGCTACTTATATACATATTTAATGTGATATAATGCTCAAGCTATGTAGCCCTATTCAATAGGATAGACTAGCACATAAGGCATCATTGAAACAAGAATAGACCATGTATGAGCATATCAAAAAGAAGAGAATACTAAGCCAACATGTAAGTTTTTAAAGGAACACATAAGAATAATTCAATAAAGACTTAAAATGCTACTCATGATTAGGATAACACTGTCATACGTGGAAATAAGAATGAATGTAGATGTTAGTAAATAGGACTCTTTAACTATGCATGAGAATGGTTTTTTATTGGGTCAAAAATAGCAAACCAAGCACTATATTTGGAAACATAGTGCTAAGCAATGAACTACATTTATCCTTATGGATAATAGTCAATGGAAAACATAAGTAATGAATATGTTAAGTAAAGGATATTGAATGTAATGAATAAAGTGTTGTGAACTATAATAAGTGATGTGTTGAGTAAAGTAATTAGTAGTTCTATTTAAAAGGATGTTGTTTCATTGAAAGGTGTTGATTTCCATGTCTTTGACCAAGTCGCCTATGAGATACACAACCAAGAACTTTGACTTATTCTTTGTTTTAAATAACAATCTTGTGAATAGGAAATGTGATGAATAGATGGCACCATGTTATGATTTTTGAGTTTCTTTTAGAAGTCTTCTTAACCTATAAATAAATTTCTTGAATAAAGCATGTATTTTTTGAAACATTCAAAATGTTGTTGGAAAGCATAGGTTTGATTTTTTGTGTAGCTTTTATGAGTATTATGATAGAAATCTACCACCTTTTCTTTATTAAGCTGAGTTGATGGTATTTGGCTAAGAATTGTCATTCTTGTTGTCTTATTTGAAGGATGTGGTTGCTTCAAATGTGTATAAATAGAGGAGTTCATTCTTCCAAAGAAACCACTTCTACTTTTTCTTCTATTCAATGATATTCTACTGCAATTCTTGTATAAGAGAGAGAGAGAGTATAGGTTACAAGGATAAGAGTATTTTGTTGCTAATTATTGAGAGAATTGGAGTAAAGCTAATAGAGGTGCTTGAGTAAGTCATAGTGGAAATTGCAATTAATCTTGAAGGAGGGATTACAATTATAATAGGCATCTTGTTTCTATCTCCTTTGTCTATGTTGAAAATATTTCTATTTTGTTATCTAGATTGTCTTTACTAGTGTGAAGTGTTTTGATATGCTTGCATATCCTAGATTGTTACTTGCTTGAGAAACCTATCTATCAAGTTAACACATTTATATACCTATATGGGAATTTATATGGTGATTTTTATATTTAGATTATACATAGATAGACTACAATACATGTGTAATGTTTTAGTAATAGAAAAATTATCCCTTTTCCTTACATAACTTGGGAATAATTGTCATTGAATTAACCTAATTTTTCCTAGGTTTTAGTGTTGTACACATTCACATTAATCTTGGGCCCCTTTTAATAAAATGTACTCAATTTGTATCCTATTCTAGGTGTTGTGAGGTGTTGTAACACACTTTCACACTTATCTAGGGTCTCCTTAATTAATTGTGGTTAATTGAGCTTAATTATCACTTTTAATTCACATTTTAGCCTTATTTGTGACACCTTCTAAGGGTCCATCCTGACACCCAATATTCAAATTGCAAATTATTAAATTTGGAAAAATTAAGGTCCTATAAAATGGTGCTAGGACCCATTCGCCTTTAGTGGTGAATGGGTTCTCCCTTAATAGGACCCTCCTCTCTTTGCATACTTGACATGTGTTTTTTATGTTCTTTCACCCTCACAAATCAATGTCTTGGAAACTTGTGGTAGCACCCATTCACCTTTAGTGTCGAATGGGTCCTCCTTGAGTAGGAAACCCATTTTGAATTTAATTTTGGTGGTATTATAATGATTTTCTATCTTGGATATAGTGTCAGCTTGAATTATTTGAATATCAGGATTGATCCTTAGATTAAGTATAAATAAGGGATTAATTCACATTGTTTCTCCTATAAAGTTTACAAGACATCCTAGTAACTTTGAGCATTCATGCATTATAGAAAATTTGAGTTCACAGGAGTCTTCAAGAGTACTTCAAAGGCATTCTAAGGTAAATTATCAAGAGTTTATTGTAGCAATTCAAAATCATTCCATTATGTCCAAGACATAGTGCATTCAAGCATGTTGTTGAGATAAGATATTGGATGTAGCATTAAAGATCTACTTGCAAGAATTGTTTCACATATTATTTAAGATCAAGATTTACATTATTCATGGCCTCCACATGTTAGTTTTCAGATTTATACTCCAAGAAAAATTCCAAGGTATCATCATTCCATTGTTTCATCATTTCATGCTTCAATTTTATTATTTCATCATTTGGTTTAATTACCTACAAGGGATTTGACTTAGGATAACCCCTATTCACTAACAATCAATAAGTTTTTTTTCATCCCTTGAATATGTACTTTCATATTTATAGGTTGAAGATGAAGTGGAGAAGGAGTTGGAAGAAAAATTTTCAAAGTTGTCATTTAAAGTGCAAGAACACAAAATCAAGGCTACAAAATTTTCCACTAAATGTGAATGAGTCGTTTATGACCTAAAAACATGCATCTTGCAACAAGGTACACATCATTTTGAGCTCTAAAAACTCCCCTCATAGTTGCTATAATAGTTAGGGTTATTTTTTTTTGTTATTGGAAACATATCACACTCAAAAATCATATAATTTAGGGTGAGAATTAGTGGTCTATCACTTTGATTTCGGTAAACCCTATTTTCCATTTAATCATTAATGGTGAACCCGACCTATTGAATATTGTAATTTTCAAATTTTTAAGCCTTTCATTACATCCTAGCTTAAATCTTGCATTCATTTTCAGTTAATTTCTATTGAATTAGATCTTATTTAGAGTTTCTTACGTTGCATTCAAACTTGCATTTCATTTAGGGTTTAGAGTTGCATTGTTTTGCATTCTCTAAATCTAAAAAATAAAAAAATAAATTAGTCTTTGTGCATAAAATTTAAATCTCATTAAATTGCATTTGAAAGTCAAAACAACATTGCATTTCATGTTAGGTCTTTGCATTTATTATTTCATTACATTTTGACATTACATTTCTAGAAAATCTAAAACTAAAAGTTATTATCTGATACCTAAAATTAAAAGATATTACATAAGGCTTGAAAATCATCCAAAAATAATTAAAAAATACCTAACTAAGACTCATTCACCTTTACTAGTGAATGAGTCCCTGATCAGGTCAAACCTAAAACTTTTGGCATTTGAAAAATCATTAAAAATCACTCAAAAATCAACAAAAACATCTCAAAATTACTTAACTAAGACCCATTTGTCCTTATTGGTGAATGAGAACCTGTTAGCTATTGATCTACATTTTTTGGAAATTAAAATCTCAATTTTAGGCTTTTGTTTGCTATTGTTACTTTTTAGTTTTAGTTATTCAATTTTTTGATTCATCAAATTCATTTCAATGCATTTTCAATAATCAAAATTGCATTTAGAACATCTCACTTTTAGTTTATTGCATTGTGTAATCAGTTAATCACATTATGTAAAATCTAAAAATTGCATTCTAGGTCATTTCATTAACATCTTTTCCATTTAGGTTTTGCACACTAGGTTTGTGAAATTTGTATGAGCTTTACAACTTGGTTTCCTATTAGCAATACTATTGTAAGATGTATTTCAAGGCTCATGTCATCCTACAACATCTCACTCACTGTGGATCTTGATTTTTCTAACTCTATCTCTAATAGTGTTGATAATCAACCCTTTATAGCTCATATTTTGCATATTTCATTTCCCATGTCTTCACCTCCAACAATCAATGTGCCTGATGCTATAGAAAAGCTATCTATATACAACTAAAAAAAATTCAAGGTAATATCCTTAGTGAAACCATAGACATTAGCATGGTTCCCATTATACAAAATATAATGAAAGTACTTAAAACTTAAAATGAAACAAAAATTGTCTATAGCCTTAGTTGCTTCTATCATGAGTATTTGAACAAACATAACAACAATAATATAAATGCTACAGTCAACCTTATTGAAGCTAGTGAAACAAAGAATGATGTAATGAAAGTAGACATGGATGATGAAAACACAAAAGCTATCAATTAAGAACAATTGATTGAAATGGTAGGATTGATCAAAGCTAGAACTTGTAAGGGATCAACTAAAAATCCTCTTGATATTCCTTTCTCACAAAATGACACAATTAAATGTGCACCTGATGGCCCTCTTTACATAGCTAGACAAATCAATGATAAGCCTACTAATGGGATATTGATTGATCTCATCTATGGAGAGAATGTGATCATTGAAGAATTCTTATATGTGCATGAACTATATCAATATACATATGACAAATTGAAAGCATGGATCAAGATGCATAATGCTTTTTCTTTTCCTATGATGGGATCGATAGATCTCCCTTTAAAAGTTGGATTGAAAACATTAACTATCTCATTTACCATCATTCCACAATAAGACCAATTTCGTGTGAATTTATGTTATCCATGGCTTCATTCCATGAATTTCATCCCTACGGTTGTGCATTAATTACTAAATTTTCCTTTTGGAAATGACATATTTATTGTGTATCATTGTATATTTAATCTTGCATCATCCTAAGGGAACTTTTCATTAGATTTCTTTTGGCCCGAGCCTATGGAGCCTATTAAGCCCTGTGAGGACTTCTTTTTCAAATTGAATACCAAAATTTCAAGACAAATAAAATAGTCAAACTATCCCTTTGAAAAATACCTCAGCCTATGATTGAACCACCAATCCTTGACAAAGAAATGATTGAATTGAAATCTCTTCTGAATATTGAAGAACAACCTATACCAAATCCTCCTACAATTTCTTACAAGAGACCACAAAATAATAAAAAAAGTATCGTTGTCCCTCCTAGAGTCAAAAAAGTTTACAAAGTTATAGAGAAATTGATGGAAAAACCTCTAGCTATTTCTTCCATTCCTACCAAGGAAGAGAAGGAACCTATGATTGAAAAACCCGCCCTTACACCAACAAAAAATTGATAATAGAATGAAATTAAATCAAAGTGCTAGAGAGAATAGATGATGTGCTCTTGCTCATAAGTTAAAAACTTAAGAAGACAATAACAACATAGAAAATCAGAATCTAAACTTACTTGAAGCAATGCATGACGATCCTATACTCTCACCACAACATAAACAAGAACCTTCCATGGACATTGTCATTTAACCTCCCATTGTACAAATCTAGATGATGACATTGACATTGAAAAGATTGATGAAGAAGTGCATGATGAGTTGAATACATTTTTTCCTTCTTCTATTAACTTAGATGAAAAATATCCTAAAAAAGAGTGTTGAACCTAGTGCTTCCCCTAGTTCATCACTTGCTCTTTTTCATTTAGCTAGTTGTCCACCTTCCATTTATATAGACCGAGAATTGGATGCAAACGAATTGCTTTAGGTTGACTCACATGTCCCTAAATATCCATTTGAATTTTCATTTTTCTTTATGTGATTGCATTTGCATAATGTGATCCCCTATGATATTTTGTTTGATGTATCTCTCTCTCTCTCTCTCTCTCTCTCTCTTTATGTGCATTCCTCTATATGTACCTACATTCTTCTCTATCTCGTAAGAATCTTTTAATTTGTACTATATTTTCCTTTTGGGGATGAGGCAAGGCATTGAGACATTTAGGTCTCTTCCATGTTGACCCAAAATCTTTCCTTTGCATTTTTCATTTGTCTTTTGTTTTCCTTTTGGGGATGATGCAAGACATCGAGACACCCATGTCTCTTCCATGTTGACCTAAAAAAAATTCTTTGTTTTTACTCTCTTTGTGTCATTATTCTAGTTCAATGAGTATTTTGGGAATGATGACAATTCTAAGCTCTAAAAAAACATTGTAGCAAAGACATACAAACCCTGAATCCATAGATCCCTTATGTATTTTTGGTAGAAACCCTTCCCTCCTATTTCAAAATGCAGCTTTATTTCATAAACATATGACTTGGCATAGGGTTTTTTGAGGAAATCTCTCATGTCCTAGGACAAAAATTTGCTACTTTAAAGCAATTGCTCACATCAATGGTGTAGCAACTGCTTTAAAGTGGGGGCATACATCAATGAAATCTTTCGGCATATTTCACGGTGCAATTTTTCTTTTTACTTGTGACATGTCCTTTTCTTGGTGGTGTCATTGGTTTTGATGTCCTCCAAGAATGAAATATTTCTAAGCATACAATCTCCCTTCATGGCATGATACAAACGAGGCATCCCATAACTGGTGATTTGATATCTTTGACTTCTACTCTCTTGGAGACATTAGGCAAAATGTTCCCTAAGAAGAAGACCTTGCATGAAAAAAGAAAAATCCCCTTTAGCAAAAGCTTACATTCAAAAAGCATTTACAAAAATTATTACATTGTGGTGACCTATTGAAGTTATAAGGAGGATAGCTTTGGTATGGTTAGTATGGTGAGAAGCTGACACACTTGCATGAATTTCTCATTGTATAGTGAGAAGATGACACATTAGCATGACTTTATCACTAAATAACCTCATTGGGATAGCTCACCTAGTGGATAGACTAAAGTTCCACTACCCTAGAGGGAGCAACTTATGTTACATAAAAACATCCCCTTTCCACATTATGTTGGAATGGTTGTGCTTGATCCTTTTTTTTCCTTTTTCTTTTCTTGGCCTTTGACAAGCTATGGTTGTGTATCTTTGTTATTTCCACATACTAAAGTGTATTGAATGTCTACTTTAGTGTGAGATTTTTGTGGGGACAAAATCTCACTAAAGTGGGGGGAAAATGTAGTAACATAAAAAGTATCCATTTTCCTTACATAATTTGCAAATAATTTTCATTGAATTAACCTAATATTGCCTAGGTTTTAGTGTTCTAATGTGTTGTACACATTCACTTTAATCTTGGGCCCCTTTTTAATAAACTCTACTTAATTTGTACCCTATTTTAGGTGTTGTGAAGTTTTGTAACACACTTTCACACTTATCTAGGGTCTCATTAATTAATTGTGGTTAATTAAGCTTAATTAGCCCCTTTAATTCAAATTTAAGCCTTATTTGTGACACCTTTTGAGGATCCATCCCAACACCTAGTAGTCAAATTGCAAAACATTAAATTTGGAAAAATTGAGATCCTGGAAAATGGTGCTAGGAACCATTCACCTTTAGTGGAGAATGGGTCCTACCTTAATAGGACCCACCTTTCTTTACATATTTGACATGGGTTTTTGATGTTCTTTCACCCTCCTGAATCAAGGTCCTAGAAACTTGTGTCAGGACCCATTCGCCTTTAGTGGTGAATGGATCCTCCTTGAGTAGGACACCCATTTTTAATTTAATTTTGGTAGGATTCTAATGATTTTCTATTCTAGATCTTGTGTTGGCTTGAATTATTTGAATTTCAAGGTTAATGCTTAGATTTAGTATAAATAAGAGGTTAATTCACATTGTTTCTCCTTGCAAGTTTACAAGACATCCTAGCAACTTTGAGCATTCATGAATTATAGAAAATTTGAGTTCATCAGAGTTTTCAAGAGCATTCAAAGGAATTCTAAGGCATATTATCAATATTTAATTATAGAAATTCAAGATCATTCCATCATGTCTAAGGCATAGTGCATTCAAGCATGTTGTTGAGCTAAGATAGTGGATGTAGCATTGAAGATCTACTTGAAAGCATTGTTTCACATCTTATTTAAGATCAAGATCTACATTCTTCATGGACTCCATATGTTAGTTTGTAGATTTATACTCCAAGACAACTTCCAAGGTATCATAATTTAATGCTTCAATTTCTTTATTTCATCATTTGGCTTAATTACCTATAAGGGATTTTATTTAGGAACAACCCTATTGACTAACAATCAACAAGTTTTTTTTCTTCCCTTGAATGTGTACTTGTAGATTTATAGTTTGAAGATCAAGTGGAGAAGGAGTTGGAGGTTAAATTTTCAAAATTTTCAAGTTGAAAAGTTGTCATTTAACGTGCAAGAAAATGGAGTCAAGGCTACAAATTTTTTTACAAGTTTTTAGGAGTTGAAAACTGAGGATCTAAGAGTGCAGATTTCAAGAAAAAGAACCCATATCTTAGTTTCAAGAACCCTAATAGGGACCCATTCACCACTAAAGGAGAATGAGTCCTTTGTGACTTTAAAAATAGTCATCTTGCAGCAAGGTGCACATCACTTTGAGCTCTAAAAAATCCCCTCATAGTTTCTATAACAATTAGGGTTAGTTTCTGATTGTTATTGGAAACATATCACACACAAAAATCACATAATTTAGGGTGATAATTAGTGGTCTATCACTTTTATTTTGGTAAACATTATTTTCCATCTAATCAAATGTGAAATATATCAATTTCATGAAGTGACTTGACACTATTAGTTTATAATGCTAGGAAACCTTAGGAATGATAAGGTTTAGCAATACATCAACAATGATAAGATATGATAGGTGAGATGTCATATTACTAATATATATTTGAATGATCACTTGATCATTACTTTACTATTGAATGAAACCCTAGATTGAGAGTAACTTATTTGGGTCGAGAAGTACCCTAGGTTACAAATTAGTTACTAGGTTGGGATATTTGCTTAATTATTCATAGGAAACAATAGGTTAAGAGTAACTTACATGGATGGGTTATGTCATTGATATTTTTTTGAAGTACATAGGTTTAGCTTAAAATACATAATTAGACTGATTATTGAATATAGATTATATCTAAAATTAGGGTATACCAAGGTTGAGACTCGCCTGTGTGATTAAGTTGATCACTTGAGTTTATGAATTACTAGTTGATTGGAGCCATATGTGGGATTACCTATTAATTTTTAGTTGTTACTTGATTGGATGTTTTATACTCTTGATATGAATTCATATACTTGATAAGATTATACTCTTTGAATAACCCTTTTTACTAAGGATATTACACTCTTGAATAGAAACATTAATTATTATGATTATTCTTCGATTGATCTCATTTATTGATGAGACTATACTCTTGATGAGAATCACTTATTAAATGGAGTCAATTATTTATGAGTTTCTATTCTATGATAAGAGGGAGCTTATGTAGCTATACTTTAGATTATAAATTTATTCCTAGAACTAGGCTTTCCATTGAACATAATAGCTTGTTAAGTCATTTAGGAAAGGTCAATTTGTAGAATAGGAAAGCTCATACATTATACCTAGGATTGGAATATCCATTGAAGGGGATAGCTATGCTTATGGTTTATTGGTAGAGATACTATTATGTTTTAGGAAAAGGGGAATATATTATTTCTAGGGTTAATGATAACCTATGGAAGGAAATTACCTATGCATAGTATATGAATGGTGATAATCCAAACCAAACAACTAATTATGATACCCCTTGGATTGCGGAAGATTATGCAATCAGATTATGTAAGAAAGTTATGAGGGATAGCCAATATGTACCTTCAACCTATGAAATTGTTAAAAGACTCTAAGGGGATAGGAATAATTGAAAGGTAGCAACATATAGCTGCAAAAGTTAAGGATTTTTTATTTAGTAAGAATACTATGAATCTATGAGTATGTATTATTGGCATAAATTGGGGACTTCAAATTAAAGTAGAAAGTCAAAAAAGGAGGTATCCAGGAGGTTGGATAACCCTTGAAAAAATATGATTTCAAACAAGATCAATATCTTATGTATAATTAAGAAGTTAGTACCTAGAATAAGGATAGAGACTAGAATGGTTAGAAATGAAGCAATCAATGAAGTGGACATGGTTCCACCAAAACAATTAGCAAGAATAATTTTGAGCTTTGAATAAGATGAGGAAAGAATCCAAGAAACTTAAGGGTGCTTAAGGTTATGAGAAAATAAATTTACCAATAATTGGGACAAAGTTACCTAGAAAGGTGATTGTAAGAAAGAAACCTGAAAAAGTAAATTGGGTTGGTCTGAGAAAGGTTCAGTTAGTACATAGTTTTCTTGAAGTACAAATTGAAATCACTAATTTTTTAGTGAAAATAAACTTATGGTTAGAGGTTTCAAAAATAATTAGAATATTAGAGTGCCTCTTAGCTTGTAAAGTTGTTGATTATTCATTAGATCTCTTTATTGATGACCCAATTATTGAATCTATGCGATTAGAGATCAATGATGAATCCAATTTTGTGATTAAGTATATTCAAGGCATGCCATGGAGGGTAAGAAAGGAAACAAAAATCCAACAAAAAGGAATGATAAATAAATTAGGGAAAGCAAATTTTTCAAAAATTTCAAATTTGAGTTGATTGAATATCACGAAAATGCTAAAGGGGGAAGAAAGAAAGAGGTTGAATCAGATAAAGTACCCTACACAATGAAGATCGTAAATCTATTTTCTATTTGGAAGAAAATTTTACTTCTTTGTAAGTCATGATTTCAATCAAGTCATTCATATTTCTTGACCACAAAGATAAGGTATTGGAATTATTGGAGAAAGATAGTGAAAGGTCAAGGATTATGACCAATGAGAAAGGAATATTATCGTACAATACCTTATATATATTTGATTGGAAGATCAAATGCTATTATCATTGATGCCTTAGAAAAGGATAGGAAATTTACTTGATCATGAATGGAAATATCATTTCCTATGGAATAGGTAAGGAAAGATCTAATTACTCATTATTTTGAGTTATGGAGAAAATTTTGTGTTTGGTAAATAGGTATGCAATTAAATTTGATATCTTTTGGAAACTAGCATGCTGAACAAGAATTATTACTAGAAATAGTCCAAATGCTCTATTGTAAGAATGAAAATATTGAAGGTGTTGTCATTAATGTCAACTGGTCAATTGGTTATCAACTGATTGTTGTTGTCATTAGTGTCATGAATGAAGGTTATTGGTTGTATATGTCAAGGATATTGAGATAATTGTAATGATGATATGTTGCAACTATTCAATGGTTCCTCTAGGTTTTGCTCCAAATTTTCTCCTATATTTGTGTGGTTCAAATATGTTGATTTTAGTTTTTGGAAGCTAATATATCTAGAGTTTTGGCTATTGATTCATTATATAATGTGGGTTGTGTTCACTAGTTGTGAATTGTGGTTTTCTATGTGCTTGGTTGAGGTCTGAGAGAAATATTGTTGGTTTAGATTTATCCTTGATGAAGTCTTATGACTTGTGGCTCTAGAGTTGAGTTTTTTAATTGTATTGAAGATCATTTTAGTATCTAGAAATTTTGCGCTTAATTTTTCTGTGTTTTACACTAATTTGGCTGACTTTGTGTGGAATACTACCTTCAGAGTTAGTGAAGCATGTTAGATCTATTTGGGTCATTATGAACTGTGTGATTGGGTCACCCTCATTCTAATTCCACCTTAGGATGTTTTGGAAATGACCTAATTTGAATTTGAATTTAGATGGATGACTTTGGATATGTTTCAAAGTTGAAGATGGTATAAATGCATAATGAGTTATGGAAGAAAAAGAAAAGAAGAGAACAAAGGAAATAGAGACAAAAACACAAAGATAATAGAGATAAGTGTGAATCAATATGTGGGTATGATGAAAGTATTGAAGATTAATGCAAAGCCTAAATATTGAGTTTCCAAAAGTAGTGAGTTGAAGGTGCACTCTATCATTCATGCATGTCTGCAAGTGGATTATGCGAACAGTGGTGGATTTCTTTGTTGCATTAAGATTCTCATCTCTTTGTAACAAGTCTTATTTATCTTCTTTGTATCTCTATGGTTGTGATCCCTCTGAGTTGTTAGCCCTATTGGATACTGAGTCCTTATTTTTCCAATGAGCCTCATTTTAGTAGTGAGCATTGTTTCTTAGGTAGTGAGCCTCTTGTAATTGGTTTTGATATTATCTATAGTGTGAGCTAATCCTTGCCATGGTTTTTACCTCATTGGTCTTTAATTATATTTTGAACATACCTATGTACTTATTTCAATTGCTTTTGTAGTTTCTCCTTCTCTTCAGTTTCTATGTCCAATCTCCTCAAAATTTCCTGAGATGACTCCTAAAACTATTCGTTTTCTTGGTCCTTTGTGGTGGGACCCAAATTTATTATTTGAACTTTGTAATCTAAGGGTCTCACCTCATCCTTATACTTATTTTTTGTAGGAATGGAAACATGGAAAAATTTGTTATTGAATTCATCCCTAGAGAATTTAGAGATAGTTCTTTCTCTCTTTCTCTCCTTGGGTTGTCCCCAACTTTCTAAAAACCCATCCTAATCCAAAGTCTCATCTTCCACAGTGATAGCCTTTTTCTTAAACCTTTCCTCTAACCATTCTAGGGTAGTTGGTTGCTTGGTTTTTTTATCTTTCTGAGAGGTGTCCTACTCTAATTGATCATGAGGAGGACTATCTTCGACAACTTCCACATTCACATCACCCTTTTCCTAATTTTGTTGTCCTTCATCCTTATCAACCTTATTTACACTTTCACCCTTTGTGTTTGATGCACCAATGTGTTCTTTTACTGGACGGTGAGAAGGAATTTCCATAGGGACTTCTAAAATGGCCTCCCTATTTTGTACTTCCTTCCCCTCCAATTGTTTCTAAAAATAAATCAAATGTCTCCCTTTTGGTGTAGGGATCTCCTCATTTGCTATCTCCTATTTTGTATTTTTAGGAACATTTCCTTCACCTCCATCACCCTCCTAATCAGTAGTGTCTCATCTATTTGTACATTTTACATCAGAGATGGAGGAGGAGAACTATTTATTGGAGTTTCTTTTTCAATATTTTTCATAAGATCATTAGTAGGTGCCTCTTCAGTGGTCACCGCTTTCTCTTTATTCATATTTTCTACTAGAGGGGCCTTTTGTTTAGGATAAATTCTCCTTACATATACTTGTTGCTTTTGTAATACCCCCATGTTTGCTGATTCATTAGATACTCTTGATACTCTTTGATATTGTGGATACTTTGTGATACTCTATGTGGTGGATTGATATTTGATCATGTGTGGTTTCTTAGTTACTTGTTTACTACTCTTTACATTATGTGTGACATTTGATGATACATTATGCATTGATGATTTAATTCGTTATGCTATGGTGTTCCTTAAATTTATATGTGATGATGTATTTCCATGATATTATGTTTATGATGACATGTTTAGTGTATCTTGGTGGAAGGATGGAGTAGTACCACTCGCTCACGAGCGCCCTGCTACCTCGCTATTACCTTTCACAGTATGTTTTCAGTGGAGATTATATGTTACTTGATGTTTATCTATTTACAAAAATTACAGGATTAAAAGTCTTGATTCCACCTGCTTTGGTAGGACAGGGCAAGCACAAAATGAACCCAACGGGTACAACATTGTTAAAAAGGAGTTGTTAAGGAAGAGTTCCCATCCCAAGTTCATCTTTTCATTAGGAGGTAGTTAACTCATGCTTAGACCTAGTTTTGTCTTGGTATTTTGATTTTCAGAGTTAAATGATTTATTTAATTTATTTCTAGTTTGGTGGTATTTAATTTATTTATTTTATGTTCATCAGATAAATTAAAGTTATTTTATTAATTATGATTTTGAAAGTATTGAAATTTAATTATTTTTAATTAAAAATTACTTAATTGCTAAAAGCGTGTTTCTAATTAAATTTTGACATAAGTGTCGGCAAAGAGAAATTATTATTTTAAAAGAAATTAAATGGTAAAACTCGAGTTACTCTGAGAATCAAATTAATTAATCTTAAATCTATTTGAGGAGATAGTGGTTGAACTGTAAAGTAAGAAACTGAACCAATGCATGTTGGGGGTTTTTATTTTTTTTAAAAGAAATATT
Organism: Sequoia sempervirens; assembly: GCA_007258455.2. Lineage (NCBI taxonomy): Eukaryota > Viridiplantae > Streptophyta > Pinopsida > Cupressales > Cupressaceae > Sequoia > Sequoia sempervirens. The sequence continues at coordinate 60,643 of VDFB02028986.1, forward strand.
GAATGGGAAGTGAAGAGGAAGGGGAGCGTGCATGAAGAAGTGTGAAACATAGAATTTTAAAAAAAGGAGAACGAAAGGTTGGGTATCTGGCTCTGGTTAAAATCTATATACAAGAAGATTAGGGGGTTGTTTTTAGACTGTGGATATTGGAAAAGGAGCTGCAGAAGGGAATCACTGTGGAAAAGTAGAGAAAAGCATCTGAGCTGGAATTCTTCTACAACTGTAGGATGCCAGGTTCCTCTCATATTATTTTCTGGTTATTTAATTCTCTATTAAAATAAAATGCTTCTGGCTGTCCTGTTTAAAGAATTTAAATCTGTATGTGTTTTGTCCTTGAAAATGAATTTAAATATGTGCGTGTGTTTGTTTAAAAAAATGGATTTTAAATCTCTATGCGTGATTGTTGAAAATGAATTCAAAATTTCTGTGTGTAGGGGTTTCCCCTGATTTGAAATCTATTTATTCTGGGTAAATATGTATCCCATATTTTGATGAAATTTAATGAAAATCCATCTATTTTATTATTGTTCGAATCTCTAGTTCATTATAGTTTTTATAAATTTATATACGTGAATATAGGATTAGAGTTCTATTGTAATGTTGATTTAAAATATAATATTTTTAAATTGTTGTGTTTGCTTAAATATATATATACATATTCTATGTACTGGTGCAATTTTATATGAAGGGTATAAATTTATTACTTCTAGTTATATTTTGTTTTAATATTGGGCGTCCGTATTATGGACGGAGGGTTTTGTTATAATAAAATTTATATATATAGTTACCTATTCAAATTTTCATTTCTGAAAGTACGATTATGTATAGGGATATTTTCAAAATCATCATTGTTCTGTGTTTGGGCCAAAATACTGTGTTGTGGGTGTTTGTTGCATACAAGATCTATAATTATAATTGTAGTTAGTGTTTGTTCATGGTCGGCCCGCATATTCAAGTTATTTTACCCTGTATCTCTACCTTTTCACATGAACCTTGTGTTTACACATCAAATTCGTACATTGAATTTCTTAAATCATATGTCGTCGCTTTGTTTATGGGCCCGTATTTCTTCTATCATTGGCATTGATTTTAAAATCTTGTTTAAAACTATTTATCACATATATGTTATCTTGTTTTAAATGGGGATGGATGGACAACACGGCTTTACCACCCAAAGCCCCACTCGGCTGGCACGTGTATGCCTCTAACTCCCCATTAATGTCAGCATACCTGTGTGTTGTGTACGTCCATCCATACGTTCATGTTTTGAGTTCACCGTTCCTTGTGTCCGACATTGATTTATTCATTCGTGTTATATTCATTATTTTTCTTTGTGTATAGATGGTAATAAATGTAAGTTAGAATTTTGCACCCCATATTTTAATAGCAGATATATATATATATATACTTATTTCAAATTATGTGTGTGAATGTGTTTTTGTTGAGTTTACATGATTTTCGCATTCAATGTTCTTTGATATGCGTATTGTGTATGGTTAATATTATTTCAAATTCATTTTTTTTAATGTTTAATTCAGGATTCGCCTTATGCTATGGTTATTATGTATTGGGTTGTGTTTTATGTATTTAAATGGATATATATATAACAATATAAATATATATAGGTTAATATTAATATTAATATTAATATTATTAATGTTAATATTAATATATATATGTATGTATATATATATATTGATTGTAATAATTCAATAGGTTAGTTATTAATTAATTTGTTAATATGATAGAAAGATAGTTTACATTTATTTATATTATTTAAAAGATTTGTTGAATGTGGTGTTTTATGAAAATAAGTGTAATGGTGAAAAGTAGAGATAAATTGGATGTTATTAATTAAATGGAGTTCTTGTGTTACTGAATTACATTTTGATGAGAATTTTTCCATACTTTGAGATGTGCTTGATGATATTATTTTTTTAATGATTCTTTTGAGTTATATCATTTCATGTATTATGGGTTTTCTTTTATTTGGGGGTTTATGTCCTGCAAGGAAACCCTAGAGTTTAAAAATCTTGTTTAGGAACCTAAGTGATTCTAGAGGTGGGGTAATGTGGTTACTCTTGATTTCAAATTTGAATTAGATTTGTGATGCTTTTGGATTAGCTATACATTTGGATTGTACCAGATTGTGGATGTGCTTCCTTGTGGTTTGGTGAGATGGTCATGCCTCACATTTGGTTGTTAGTTGATTTAGTTCTCTATGTGGGTACAATCCTTGATGTTATTTTCTTGTGGTGGAATGTTTAGAAGGATTGGCTCTAAGTGGGTGGTTGGCACACAAAGGGGCACCAGGATAGCCCTCACTAGAGTGAATTTAATAAGTGATAATTTAATTAATTAACTAGGGGGTGGGTAGTAACACACTAAAAAGATAATTGTTGCCTCATCCGCCTTCTAGTGCTACCACAGACTAAAGGGGATTGGGAAGGCTATGGTTGGAAAGATTATTGCCTTGTCTTCACAAAGGTAACGATTCTGCATGAGCAACCCTATGGAGCGGTTCCTTGAGATAGGTAGTCTGGCAAACCATAGATGGAGGTAGTTCCTAGAACTTGGTTGCCTGGATAATCCATCAGTAGATGGAGGTGGTACCTTGTGATAGATAGCCTGGAAAATCCATGTTAAGCCATGTGATGACACTCTCCTCTAACATTCTTATTTATGTTGTCTTTTGGAAATCCTCTAGAATTGGTCACTTGTCTTGTATTGATGATTTTTGTTGTTGAATTTGAGTGGCCTCATGTGTTGTATGATTTTCATTAGCTAGTTGTGAGTCTTTATCTAGATGTTCTTGGTTGGGAACCCTTCTTTAGTGACTACTAGCATGGGGGTGGTCGGGTGGATCATGCTTCACACCCCGTTGGGATTCTCTCTTTTATGCAGGTTCATCTTTAAGTGTTGAGTTTGCAGTAATAGTTGATTCTTTGTTCATGGGTTCTAGATTTATGTACTTATGTTATTCTTATCCTAATGTATCACTCCCACCTAGTTGGGAAAGTTTTGTATATAATTGCACATGGTGCTATAGTCATGTAATCTCATGTTGATGCATTGTACTTTTACTTGTAAACTTGGTTATGAGAAGGATTTATAATGATGTTATAACTTTGGATAGTATTCTATCTTATGTCTCTATTGTTGTTATTGATGTAATTATATCTATGGATGTTTGAATGTAGGGTTCATGTAATGGTTAGTTAAATGTTCATGCTGTTAAGGGTTAGTTCTTAAGTAATGTCCTTGTGTACCTCAAAGGATTAAGTCATGCAAGTTGAACAATGGATACATTGAGTTAATTAATGTTCACTCCTTTATCCTTTTAAAAAAATTAAAAAAAAAAATTGGTTGAATTTTACTTAATTCCTTTGGGGTTGCATGGTAGGGCATTACAACTTGGTATCAGAGCCAGGTTGCTAACGCTAGGTTCTTTGGGTAGTTGGTGTCCATTAGGCAACCTTTGTGCTAACTTTGATCTTACATACTATAACTATGTGTAGGATCATGCCTCGAGCTAGAGGTCATGGCCGTGGAAGAGGCCGTGGTGGTGGTCGAATAGCTAATCAACATAGTCCATCGCCACTGAGTTTCCATGGTTCTGAGCATGAGGAAAATTTGAATCCTCAAAGTGATCCGCTAGTTGGTGACTAGAACCTGAGACAACCTAGTTTGGATGGTCAGTTACAACATCTTCTTGGAGAGCTCCTTGATCATTTGGGACCCAGGCCATAGGAAGAGCCATGGGTTGAGAGAGAGGGAAAGGTCTCCAAGGCATAGGGATGCTCCAGCAGATCAGGATGCAGTGATAGTAGGGCATATGAGGGATTTGTTGAGAGCTCATCCTCCTACCTTCGATGGTTCGGGAGGAGGCTTGGAAGCAAAAACCTGGTTGATAGATTTGGATTGTTGCTTCGTGATGCACCCATTCAGTAGCAATACCAAGGCTTGGTGTGCAGTGATGCATCTGCAGGGTTTCACATCTACTTGGTGGAGGTTGGAAGAATAGAAGTTGTACCTGGATATCAGTGTGGTCACATGGGAGTTGTTTCTGGATAGGTTCAGGGCTCGTTTCCTCTCTAATAATTGGAGGTAGCGTAGAGCTGATGAGTTCCATGATCTTAAGCAGATGTCTTTGTCCATTGAGTAGTATGAGTGGTGGTTCTATGAACTCAAGCAATATGTTGGGATCAATCACGATGAGGGGTTGCTTATTCAACATTTTGTTTGGGGCCTAAATGCCCGTATCAGTGGTGGAGTAATAGTATTTGAGCTGAAGACAATGGAGGTTGCAGTAGAGAAGGCTCAATTAGTAGAGGAAAACTTGGCTATGGCTCTTGGAGGGCATGTTGGAGTTTAGATCGGTAGTGCTTCGGCACCAGGTATAGGTTCTAGAGGTGGACAGTCTCAGGCTATAGGGCCTTCCAGGAACTTTCAGGAACCCTCCAAGGGTGGTTCACAACATCAGCAGTCTCAACCCAAGCAGAATAAATCACAATCTTAGCAGGGGGACAAGTTTCAGGGAAAGAAGTTCCAAAGTTGGTAGTAAGGTAAACACGATCATTCTATGTAGCCTACACAAAGTGCACAGTCAGCACCATCTCGAGGTAGCTTTCAGTAGTTGAGTGCACCATTTGGGGTTAGAGGCTTTCAGAGAGGTACAAGTTGCTTCTTGTGTGGGTAGCAAGGCCATATTGCTAGACAGTGTCCACAGAAGACTACTTCAGGATTTAGTCAGAGGCTAGCTGTTTCAAAGCTGACAGTGGGCGATGCGGGAAGAGCTCATCGGGTTTTTGCAGTAGTGGACAATCAAAAAGTTGAGCATTAGGGAATTGTGATTGAGACATCAGGTGTGTTGATGGGTACTAAAGTTTCTATACTTTTTGACTCTGGTGCTTCTGATTCATTTATATCTCCTTCCATTGTTGAGCGATGTGGATTGGTGGCATCTAGGCAAGGCATAACTTGGTAGGTTGAACTAGCCTCTGGGTCAAAATTTTTTGTAGAAGAATTTGTTCAAGGTTGTAAGTTAGATTTGGGAGCTTTTTCAACTTAGGTGGACCTTCAGATCTTACCCCTGGGCTCATATGATGTAGTCTTGGGAATTGATTAGTTGAGTTCACATCATTCTTTGTTGGATTGTTGCCATAAATCAGTGTGGTGTATCAACGACTCTGGAAAGGAGGTGGAGATCGTGGGCACTCAGAGGCCTATTTCTTTGCAGATGATCTCTGCCATGCAGCTAAAAAGGTTGTTCCATCAGGGTTGTCAGCTCTTTGCTATGGCAGTGAATGATCTCGAGACTGATGATAGTCAAGAGAAATCATTGGATGATTACCCTCTTCTTAAGGGATTCTCTGATGTGTTTCCGAGAGAGATACCTGGAATGCCACCTAAGCGGGATATAGACTTTCGGATAGACCTAGTACCCGAAGCTAAACCTATCTCTCGGACTCCATACCGAATGACCACATAGGAACTTCAAGAACTCCATCTTTAGTTGGGGGAGTTGATAGCAAAAAGGTTTATCCATCTGAGTGTCTCTCCATGGGGAGCACCCATGATTTTCATGAAGAAGGAGGATGGTTCTCTCCGTCTATGCATTGATTATAGATAGTTGAATAAAGTAACGGTGAAGAACCAACATCCCCTGCCTAGGATAGATGATCTCTTTGACCAGATAAAAGAGGCAAAGATATTTTCCAAGATTGATATGAAGTCAGGATATCACCAATTGCAGATTGTAGAACTAGATATTCATAAAACCGCATTTCGTACTTGATACATACATTACGAGTTCATAGTGATGCTGTTTAGGTTGACGAATGCCTTTAGTTTTTATGAGTTTGATGAATGGGGTGTTTAGAACTTATTTGGATAGATTTGTTCTTGTGTTCCTCGATGATATTTTGATCTATTCTAGGTCTATAGAGGAACATCTTAAGCAGGTGTTGTAGTGCTTGAGGGAAAAATAGTTATATGCCAATTTGGCAAAGTGTGACTTTTACAAGATTGAAGTTTAGTATCTTGGCCATGTCATCTCAGGTGAAGGAATCTCTATGGACCTTGCAAAGATTTAGGCTATTGTAGATTGGCCCGTACCTACTAATGTCTCAGAAGTCCACAGTTTCATGGGACTTGCAGGTTATTACCAGTGGTTTGTCTAGGGCTTTTCTAGGATTGCGCATCCTATTACTTCTCTCCAGAGGAAAGGGAATAAATTTTTGTGGTCAGATAAATGTTAGCTTACTTTTCAGACTCTTAAGGAGAAGCTGACTAGTGCACCTATCTTGGTAGTACCAAATCCTCCAGGAGAGTTTGTTGTGTATTGATGCCTCCTTGGAAGGCTTGGGATCTGTTTTGATGTAGGAAGGGCATGTGATTGCATACGAATCTCAAAAATTTAAAGATCATGAATTGAACTATCCTACACATGATCTTGAGTTGGCCATGGTGGTTCGTGCTCTAGTTAGATGGAGAAATTTTCTACTCGGACATCAATTCCAGCTGCATATTGATCATCACAGTCTACAATACATATTCGCGCAGGCGAATTTGAATGCTAGGAAGAGGAGATGGATGGAATTTTTATGTGAGTATTATTTTGAAGTGAAATATATTCAGGGTAAGGAGAATGTGGTAGCAAATGCCTTGAGTAGGTGTAGGCATGAGATTTCTGCTGTGACTCTTGGGATTGATTTGAGGAGTCAAATCATCATTGCTCTCTCTTCAGATAGTTGGTATTCTGAGGTGAAGTCTGAGATCGAGTTAGGCAGGACTCTAGAGGGGAAATTTGCTAGGTACTCTTTGGATTCTGATGGTGTTTTGTATTATTCAGGATGTATGTATGTACCTCCTGCAGAGGGTCTTCATACCCTATTCGGCACATCCAGGAGTTAAGAAAATGTACGTGGATCTGCACTCATTATATTTTTGGTCAGGAATGAAGCGGGATATCGTTGATTTTGTAGCTAGATGTCTGGAGTTTCAAAGGGTCAAGGCAGAACATCACCATCCGATAGGATTATTACAGCCTAATCTTGTTTTTGAGTGGAAATGGGACATCATTTCTATGGATTTTATCATTGGTTTGCCCATGTCTTCTAGGCGACACGATGCGATCATGGTCACTATGGATAGGCTAACCAAAGTAGCCCATTTCTCCCCTATCAGATCATCTTATACTGCATCTATGGTAGCAAAGGTTTTCATGGAGGACATAGTTCGATTCCATGGCATACCACGAAGGATCATATCTGACAGAGATCCAATGTTTACATCAGCACTATGGACTTCCTTGTAGCGGTCTTTAGGGACTCAGTTGAATTTTAGCTTTGCCTATCATCCTGAGAATGATGGTCAGGCTGAGAGAGTTAATCAGGTGCTAGAGGACATGCTCCGCATGTACGTCATGGACCAACAATCTCGTTGGGAGGAGTATTTGCACTTGGTTGAGTTTGCCTATAATAATGGTTATCATAGCTCCATTGGCATGGCACCTTTTCAGGAATTTTATGGTCATCCTTGCCATACCCCTTTGAGTTGGGATCGGTTAGAGGATAGGGTTCTTCTTGGACCTGACATGCTTTGAGATATGGAGTAGCAGGTGGCTTGTATCAGAGAACATCTTATTGCAACTCAGGATAGACAGAAATAGTATGTTGATGCACATCGTGTTGATTGATAGTTTGCAGTTGGGGATCGTGTGTTTCTCTGAGTGCGTTCATGAAAGAGTCTTATCCGTTATGGAAAAGGTTCTAAGTTGGAACCCCATTTTGTTGGGCCTTTTGAGGTGTTAGAGAGAATCGCACCTATTGCCTACTGCCTAACTTTGCCACCTAGCCTGTTGCAAATACATGATGTCTTTCATGTTTCTGTTTTGAGTGCTTTTATTCTTGATGTTACTCATGTGTTGGATTGGAATGCTTTGTAGGTCAAGGATGGGTAGCTAGCTCTAGAGCCTGTGGCCATGCTTCAGCGTCAGAGTCTCACCCTCAGGGGCAGAGATATTGATCAAGTGTGGGTCTAGTGGGATTCGAATGATGAGACCTCAGTGACTTGGGATGATGCATCTCTTATTAGAGAGGTTTATCCTTATTTATTCTCTGGCTTCTAGGAGTAAGCCATGTCCTAGGGGGAGGATGTAATACCCCCATGTTTGCTGATTCATTAGATACTCTTGATACTCTTTGATATTGTGGATACTTTGTGATACTCTATGTGGTGGATCGATATTTGATCATGTGTGGTTTCTTAGTAACTTGTTTACTGCTCTTTATGTAGTACCCCTCCGCTTGTGCTTATGTTTTCTGCTGTTGTGTTTTTACACTGTTAGACTATAATACTTTGTTTGGATATTTCATCGCTAGTTTTGAGCGACAATGGATTTATTCTGTGACATGATGATACATTGTATGGTGATATTTGATTTCTGATATGCTCTGAGATAGTGTAGATGTCTAATTTTAGATGATTATTTCTATGTATATGGTTATGATGGACTAACTGTTATTTTAATTCATCAGTCTGATGTGACATGTATTGGTGTGGAGAATGGAATTGCATCACTCACTTGCAAGTGCCCTGTGATATCTGTGATTTTCTCCGCATGGTGTGCCTGTTCAATGGTTTTTATATATATATGCATGTTATTATATATTTTTAGTTTGAGTCATAGATTGTCTTATCATTTTCTGTTTGGATTAATTGTTTGAAAGGAAAAATGTTGATTTTAATAATAGTTTATTATGTTTTAAATTATTGTTATTTAAATTAATTTTAATGTTAAAGAAATTAGTTGTTTGTTATTTAATTAATTAATTAGCTTTTTTGGTTAAATGGTTTGATCTTAAAAGATTAAACTTATTTAATTAAATAAATTAATTAAGTGTGTGAATAGTTTTATTTGAAATTAAATTAAATTGTGGAAATGGCATTTGAATTGTAAATTAAATTTGTATTTGAAAATTAGAAAATTAAATAAAAATAAATGCATGTGATTTGAATATTGGTTGTAAATTTAAATTGAATAAATTAATTGCATGCAATTGAAATTAGCAAGATTGTCGAGAAGTGGTGGAGAAGATATTTTGCAACCACTTCTCTACTTGTGTGCCAGTGCAATTATTATGTTTGTTGAGGAAATTTGTTTATGAAGGTAAAATTGGATCTGGGAAAAACAACAGAGGTTATCCTATCATTCACAGAAAAATATTTGGTGCTCTATAAAATTCTCTATTGATTCTTTTGGTATTTTGTTACAATTTGGTGGAAAATCTCTGGTATTGATTGGGCTTTGTATCTCGGGAAAGAATTGTGGAAGCTACAGGCAAAGATCTTCACTAGTCAATTTTCAAAGCACAGGAAAACATGTATTCTACTTGTGAAATTATTTTGTTTATTTTTGAAAGGAAAATGTTGAGAAAAGTAATTAAGATTTATTTAGATACCTGTGTACTATGCAAGAAATTTTGTTCACTGTGTTCTTGTTGTGAAAATTGTTGGTTTAGTAAAATTCTGTAGCATACTTTCTCTGGGAAAGTTTTTTAATTCTTTAAAAATTTTGTAATTCTCGGGAAAGTTTATTACTGTGTATTTACTGAAGGATTTGAAGAATTCCCTTAAATCTCAGAAAACTTATTTCTCTGTTGAATTATATTATGAATGAAAATCTCTGTACCTGGAAGAAATTCATTTATTTCCCCAATTTCCCAGTTGTTACTTCTTTGTTTAAAATAAAAAAATCCTCTAATATTTTCCAGAGAACCCTGAGGAATTATATATATATAATATATGTATATATATTTGTATATATATGTCATATATTTTATATTGTAAATTAAATTGTGAAAAACCTTTATTTATTTGTGTTAAATAGTTTTATTTAAAACTTACGAATGTTTTATTGAATTCGCCATACGAAATTAATTCCACAGGCGAAATTCATAAAAATCTATATTAGGAAAAAAAATTTAAAGTTTTTTAAGTTTAATATTGCTATGGGGAGGGACGAAACCCTTCCCCACTCCCATTGGATGTGGCACAACCCCCCCATGGCTACACACAATACCTAGAGGCTACTGGGCGCAGCCCTAGAGAGGGTTGCGCCCTCTCCATTGGTGTCACGGCTAGGCCATAGACTCTGGCTGGGCTGTGCGTCTATTAAAAATTATTTCACTCTTATATACAATTGGAACATTCTTTAGGTTATTAAGATGAGGCATTACATATTGGTATCAAAGCGAAGGTTTACAAACATTGGATGCTCTGGGTAATCGCGAGCCCATTAGGTTGACCTAGTACATAGTGTCACAAACTGTGAGCCTTGGTTGATTAGTATCTAAGACTATTTATTTTTATGTGTTAGAACATGCCTAGGCAAGGAGGAAGAGGTCATGGTAGAGGTTGAGGTGGAGGTTGAGGGAAAATCCCTCATGTTACTCCCCCTCTGAGCCCTCATCATAGTGATCAGGTAGAACAGTTGGATCAGAGGAATGAGGGATAGAATCCCGCACAGTCAAGAGTAGAGGGTTCACAAATACGTCCTTTATTAGAGGAGGTCCTAGCTCATCTTGGACCTAGAAAAGAGGTTGAGTAGGAGGTTGTTAGAGAGAGAGATAGATCTCCTAGGAGAGTAGATGACTCATTGCATCAGGGTGCTATTATTATAGGACACATGAGGGATTTACTGAGGGCATGCCCTTCTACCTTTGATGGTACGGGAGGTGGCTTAGAGGTTGAGACCTGGCTACTGGATTTGGGTAGATGCTTTGCCATGCACCCTTATGGTAGCAATACCCATGCTAGATGTGCTATTATGCACTTGAGAGGATTCACCTCTACTTGGTGGTGCCTGGAGGAGTAGAAGCTCCACTTGGATATTGGGTTAGTATCTTGGGAGATGTTTCTCAAGAGGTTTAGAGCACAGTTCCTATCAGAACACTGGAGGCAGCGACGGGCTGACGAGTTCCATGATCTACGTCAGTTAGCTCTTTCTATAGAGCAATATGAACGTAGATTCTATGAACTCAAGTAGTATGCTGGTATTGGCGATGATGAGCCTATGCTAGTACAACACTTCATCAGGGGTTTAAACACCCGTATCAGTGGTGGTGTCTGAGTCTTTGAGCCAAAGACTATGGAAGATGTGGTGCAGAAGGCTCGCATTGTGGAGGAGAACCTTGTTATGGCATTAGGTGGGCACACGGGAGTGCAGATTGGCAGTGCTCCTATAGTAGGTTTCAGTCCATGGGGTGGACAAGCACAGACAGGTGGTTCCTCTAGGAACCAATAGACACCCACAAAGGGTGGGAAGCAACAACAACAATGAATACCTCAAAAGAATAATAACCCACAACCACAACAAGGTAATAGTTCTCAAATAGGAAAGGGTCGCAATTGGTGGCACAACAAGCACAATAGGCAGGATCAGCCTGCGCAGAGTGCTCAGTCTACTCTCAATAGGGGTAGTTTCGAACAATCCAATGCACCTTCGGGTGGCAGAGGATTTGGTAGAGGCATAGGCACATGTTGTTACTCATGTGGGCAGCAGGGACACATAGCTAGGCAGTGTCTGATGAGAGGTTCTACTAGTTTTGGGCATCAACCTATAGTTTCAGAGCCTACAGTGGGTGATGCAGGACAATCACTTATAGTATATGTTGCGGTTAATGACCGCCAAGCCAATTACCATAACACAATGGTCGAGACTTCAGGTAAGTTACATGGTGTTAGTCTTTCCATTCTTTTTGATTCTGGAGCCACTGACTCCTTTATTTCACCGACCATTGTAGACCATTGTGGCCTTGTGGCAGTAAGGCAAGGTGGTAAGTGGCAAGTTGAATTCACCTCAGGGGTGAAAGTAGCAGTAGAAAACTTAGTACATAATTGTGAAATTAAAATTGGTACATTAACTACCTTAGTAGATTTGTATGTTATGCCTTTAGGATCGTACGACATAGTTTTAGGCATGGATTGGTTAGCATCTTATCATGTTGTGATTGACTGTCGACTTAAGATAGTTAGTTGCATTAATGATCTAGGTGCGAAAGTGGAAATCGTAGGTGTGCAAAGACCTATCTCTTTGCGAATGATATCTGCTATGTAATTAAAGAGATGTCTTCGTCAAGGATGTCAACTATTTGCAACAACAGTTACTAATTTGGAAGAGGGTGAGAGTCGAGAGGTATCTCTTGATGATCATCCTATCCTTAGGGAATTCGTAGATGTGTTTCCTGATGACATACCTAGAATGCCACCAAAGAGGGATATTGACTTTAGAGTTGACCTAGTTCTTGGAGCTAAACCTATATCTAGGGCTCCATATATAATGACGACTCAGGAGTTAGAGGAACTTCATATCTAGTTGGAGGAATTATTAGAAAAGGGTTTCATTTGTCCTAGTGTTTCCCCTTGGGGAGCACCTATCATCTTCGTAAAGAAGAAGGATAGATCTCTTAGGCTGTGTATTGACTATCATCAATTGAACAAGGTTATGATTAAGAATCATTATCCTTTGCCTAGAATTGATGATCTTTTTTATCAAATTAAGGGAGCTAACGTGTTCTCTAAAATCAATTTTCAAGAAATCTGGCTATCATCAATTGCAAATAGCTGAAGCAGACATTCATAAAACTACTTTTTGAACTCATTATGGGCACTACAAATTCACAGTAGTATCGTTTGGGTTAATGAATGCACCATAAGTATTTATGAGTTTAATGAAAGGTGTTTTTCGTACATACCTTGATCGATTTTTCCTAGTATTTCTCGATGATATTTTAGTTTATTCGAGAAACATGAAGGAACATGAAGAACACTTGAGATAGGTTTTGCAATGTTTAAGGGAAATTCAATTGTATGCAAACCTGAAGAAGTGTGACTTGTTTCAAACTGAGATCAAATATCTTGGACATGTGATATCTGATAAAGGTATTGCTATGGATCCTTCAAAAATCCAAGCTATTGTAGATTGGCCCGCGCCTACTAACGTAGGTGAAGTTCGTAGTTTTATGGGTCTAGCTGGTTACTATAGGTGGTTTGTAGAGGTATTTTCTAGCATTGGTCATCTTATTACTTCTCTTCAGAGAAAAGGGAAGAAGTTTGTTTGGACAGAGCAGTGCCAGTTGGCTTTTCAGACTCTTAAATAGAAGTTAACTAATGCGCCTATATTGATTGTTCCTGATCCTACTAGGGATTTTGTAGTATGCACGAATGCATCCTTAGAGGGTTTGGGAGTAGTTTTGATGCAAGATGGGCATGTGATTGCTTATGAGTCTTGCAAACTCAAAGATCATGAATTAAACTATCCTACTCATGATCTAGAACTAGCTACAGTAGTGCATGCATTAGTTCGATGGAGGCATTTCCTATTAGGTCATCATTTCAAACTTCATACTGATCACCGTAGTCTACAATACATTTTTACGCAACCTAACTTGAATGCTAGATAGAGATGGTGGATGGAGTTCTTGTGTGAGTACGATTTTGATGTAAAATATGTTCAAGAAAAAGAGAACGTAGTGGCTAACACTCTTATTCGTCGTTGACATGAGATCTCCACTACTATTCTTAAAGTAGATTTGAGAGGTCAAATATTAGCTGCACTTCCTACTGATAGATTATATTAGGAAGTGAGGTTAGAGATTGAATCTAGTAGACCTTTAGAAGGTAGATTTTTAGGGTATGTTCTAGAATAAGATGGTATATTACAGCATTTAGGTCATATTTATGTACCACATTTTGAGGGTCTACGTACATTAATTATGACTGAAGCTCATTGAGCTCCATATTCAGCTCATCTAGGAGTTAAGAAAATGCATTCCGATCTTCGGCAATTGTATTTTTGGTCTGGTATGAAATGTGATATTGCTGATTATGTATTGAGATGTCTTGAATGTCAGTGAGTCAAAGCTGAGCATCAACATCCCACTGGATTATTGCAGCCACATCTCATTCCTGAATGGAAATGGGATATTGTATCCGTTTACTTTATTGTAGGGTTACCTACATCATCATGTCAACATGATGCCATTATGGTAACTGTTGACTCATTGACTAATGTAGCTCATTTCTCACCAGTACGATCATCTTACAATGCTTCATCTGTAGCTAGGATATTCATGGAGGACATCGTTAGATTACATGGGATTCCTCATAGGATTATATCAGATAGAGATCCTATATTTACTTTAGCCCTATGGACTTCATTACAACATGCTTTAGGTACATAGTTGAACTTTAGTTCAGCGTATCATCCTCAAACTGATGGTCAAATGGAAAGAGTTAATCAACTATTAGAGGATATTCTTAGGATGTACGTAATGGACCAACAGTCTCGTTGGGAGGATTATCTATACTTAGTAGAATTTGCTTATAATAACGGATATCAGAGTTCCATAGGTATGCCACCATTTCAGGCATTATACGGCCGTCCTTGTCGAACTCCACTTAGTTGGGATTGACATGAGGATAGAGTGTTACTTGGACCTGAGATTCTTTGAGACATGGAGCAATAGGTTGACCGTATTAGAGAACATTTGATAGCAACTCAAGATAGGTAAAAGAAATATGTGGATGCACATAGGCTAGACCGATAGTTCGCTATTGGTGATAGAGTGTTTCTTCGAGTGCGACTGCAAAAAATTCCAATCCGTTATGGAAAAGGCTCTAAGCTTGTGCCTCATTTTTTTGGGCCATTTGAGATCTTAGAGAGAACTGGATGCATGGCGTATCGACTCGCCTTACCACCCAATTTGTCTCGTATTCATGATGTTTTTCATGTATCAGTTCCTAGATCATATCATCCCGACATATCTCATGTACTTGATTGGAATGCGTTACAGGTAGAGGACGGGCAACTAGCTTTGGAGCCCATGGTCATTGTACAGTGTCGGATGCTCGGTCTCAGGGGTCGAGATGTTGATCAGGTGAGGGTCCAATGGGATACTAGCCATGAGGCTTCTACTACTTGGGAGGATGCGACACGCATGAGGGAACTTTATCCCTATCTATTTGCAGGCTTTCAGGAGCAAGCCTGATCCTAGGGGGGAGGATGTAGTACCCCTCTGCTCATGCTTATGTTTTCTGCTATTGTGTTTTTACACTGTTAGACTATGATACTTTGTTTGGATATTTGATCTCTAGTTTTGAGTGACAGTGGATTTATTCTATGACATGATACATTGTATGGTGATATTTGATTTCTGATATGCTCTGAGATAGTGTACATGTCTAATTTTAGATGATTATTGCTATGTATATGGTTATGATGGAATAACTATTATTTTAATTCGTCAGTCTAATGTGACGTGTATTGGTGTGGAGAACAGAATCGCATCACTCGCTTGTGAGTGCCCTATGATATCCATAATTTTCTCCGCACGGTGTGCCTATTCAATGGTTTATATATATATATGCATGTTATTTGCTTGGTTGCAGGAATTGTAGGTACATGACACCGACTCCACCTGGTTACTCAGGTCTGAGCGTGTCAAGACTCAACATATACGTTGATTGGGAGATAGTAGTTTGGTTCACCCTAGTATAGTCTATAATCTAGTCACTGTACTTTGTCTATTTTTATTTTGAGTCATAGATTATCTTGTCATTTTCTATTTGGATTAATTGTTTGAAAGGAAAAATGTTGATTTTAATAATAGTTTATTATGTTTTAATTATTGTTATTTAAATTAATTTTAATGTTAAAGAAATTAGTTGTTTGTTATTTAATTAATTAATTAGCTTGTTTGGTTAAATGGTTTGATCTTAAAAGATCAAACTTATTTAATTAAATAAATAAATTAAGTGTGTGAATAGTTTTATTTGAAATTAAATTAAATTGTGGAAATGGCATTTGAATTGTAAATTAAATTTGTATTTAAAAATTAGAAAATTAAATAAAAATAAATGCATGTGATTTGAATATTGGTTGTAAATTTAAATTAAATTAATTAATTGCATGCAATTGAAATTGGCAAGATTGCCGAGAAGTGGTGGAGAAGATATTTTTCAACCACTTCTCGACATGTGTGCCAGTGCAATTATTATGTTTGTTGAGGAAATTTGTTTACGGAGGTAAAATTAGATCTGGGAAAAATAACAGAGATTATCCTATCATTCACAAAAAAATATTTGGTGCTCTATAAAATTCTCTATTGATTCTTTTGGTATTTTGTTACAATTTGGTGGAAAATCTCTGGTATTGATCAGGCTTTGTATCTCGGGAAAGAATTGTGGAAGCTACAGGCAAAGATCTTCACCAGTCAATTTTTAAAGCATAGGGAAACACGTATTCTACTTGTGAAATTATTATTTTTTTTTTTGAAAGGAAAATGTTGAGAAAAGTAATTAAGATTTATTTAGATACCTGTGTATTGTGCAAGAAATTTTGTTCACTATGTTCTTGTTGTGAAAACTGTTGGTTTAGTAAAATTATGTAGCATACTTTCTCTGGGAAATGTTTTTAATTCTTTAAATTTTTTGTAATTCTCGAGAAAGTTTATTACTGTGTATTTGCTGAAGGATTTGAAGAATTCCCTTAAATCTCAGAAAACTTATTTCTTTGTTGAATTATATTATGAATGAAAATCTCTGTACCTATAAGAAATTCATTTATTTCCCCAATTTCCCCGTTGTTACTTCTCTGTTTAAAAAAATAAAAAAATCCTCTGATATTTTCTAGAGAACCCTGAGGGATTATATATATATAATATATGTATATATATTTGTATATATATCATATATTTTATATTGTAAATTGAATTGTGAAAGACCTTTATTTATCTGTGTTAAATTGTTTTATTTAAAACTTATGAATGTTTTATTGAATTCGCCATATGGAATTAATTCTGCAGGCAAAATTCGTAAAAACCTATATTAGGAAAAAAAATTTAAATTTTTTAAGTTTAATATTGCTGTGGGGAGGGCCGAAACCCTTCCCCACTCCCATTGGGTGTGGCACAACCCCCCATGGCTGTGCACAGTAGCCAAAGGCTACTGGGCGCAGCCTTGCAGAGGGCCGCACCATCCCCACTAGTGCAGCGGCTGGGCCATAGACTCTGGCTGGGCTGTGCGTCTATTAAAAATTATTTCACTCTTATATACAATTGCAACATTCTTTAGGTTATTAAGACGGGGCATTAGACTTTACATTATGTGTGACATTTATGATACATTATGCATTGATGATTTGATTCGTTATTCGATGGTGTTCCTTAAATTTATATGCGATGATGTATTTCCATGATAGTATGTTTATGATGACATGTTTAGTGTATCTTGGTGGAAGGACGGAGTAGTACCACTCGCTCATGAGTGCCTTGCTACCCTGCTATTACCTTTCACAGTATGTTTTTAGTGGAGATTATATGTTACTTGACATTTATCTGTTTGCAGAAATTGCAAGATGAAAAGTCTCGATTCCACCTGCTTCGGTAGGACAGGGTGAGCACAAAATGAACCCAACAGGTACGATGTTGTTAAAAAGGAGTTGTTAAGGAAGAGTTCCCGTCCCAAGTTCATTTTTTTGTTAGGAGGTAGTTGAGTCATGCTTAGACTCAATTTTGTCTTAGTATTTTGATTTTCTGAGTTAAATGATTTATTTAATTTATTTATGGTTTGGTGGCATTCAATTTAATTATTTTATGTTCATCAGATAAATTAAAGTTATTTTATTAATTATGATTTTGGAAGTATTGAAATTTAATTATTTTTAATTAAAAATTACTTACTTGCTAAAAGCATGTTTCTAATTAAATTTTTACATAAGTGTCAGCAAAGAGAAATTATTATTTTAAAAGAAATTAAACGGTAAAACTAGAGTTACTCTAAGAATCAAATTAATTAATTTTAAATCTATTTGAGGAGATAGTGGTGGAACTGTAAAGTTAGAAACTGAACCAATGCATGTCGAGGGTTTTTATTTTTTAAAAAAGAAATATTGAATGGGAAGTGAAGAGGAAGGGGAGTGTGCGTGAAGAAGGGGGAAACAAACAATTTTTTAAAAAAGGAGAACGAAAGGCTGGGTATTTGGCTCTGGTTAAAATCTGTATACAAGAAGATTAGGGGGTTGTTTTCAGACTGTAGATATTGGAAAAGGAGCTACAAAAGGGAATCACTATGGAAAAGTAGAGAAAAGCATTTGAGCTGGAATTCTTCTGCAACAGTAGGATGCTAGGTTCCTCTCATATTCTTTTCTGGTTATTTAATTCTCTGTTAAAATAAAATGCTTCTGGCTATCCTGTTTAAAGAATTTAAATCTGTATGTGTTTTGTCATCAAAAATGAATTTAAATCTGTGTGTGTGTTTGTTTTAAAAAATGGATTTTAAATCTCTGTGCACAATTGTTGAAAATGAATTCAAAATTTTTGTGTAGGGGTTTCCCCTGATTTGAAATCTATTTATTCTGGGTAAATTTGTATCCCATATTTTGATGAAATTTAATGAAAATCCATCTATTTTATTATTGTTTGAATCTATGGTTCATTATAGTTTTTATAGATTTATATACATGAATATAGGATTAGAGTTCTATTGTAATGTTGATTTAAAATATAATATTTTTAAATTGTTGTGTTTGCTTAAATATATATATACATATTCTGTGTACTGGTGCGATTTTATATGAAGGGTATAAATTTATTACTTCTAGTTATATTTTGTTTTAATATTGGGTGTCTGTATTATGGACGGAGGGTTTTGTTATAATAAAATTTATATATATAGTTACCTATCCAAATTTTCATTTTTGAGAGTACGATTATGTATAGGGGTATTTTTGAAATCATCATCATTTTGTGTTTGGGCTGAAATACTTTCCTAGGTGTTTGTTGAATACAAGATCTATAATTATAATTGTAGTTAGTGTTTGTTCATGATCGGCCCGCATATTCAAATTCTTTTACCCGTTATCTCTGCCTTTTCACATGAACCTTGTGTTTACGTGTCAAATTCATACATCGAATTTCTTAAATCATATGTCGTTGCTTTGTTTATGGGCCCGTATTTCTTCTGTCATTGGCATTGATTTTAAAATCTTGTTTAAAATTGTTTATCGCATATATTTTATCTTGTTTTAAATGGGATGGATCGACGGCCAGGTCGTACCACCCATGGCCCCGCTTGGCTGGCACGTGTATGCATTTGACTCCCCATTAATGTCATCGTACATGTGTGTTGTGTGCATCTGTCTGTGTGTCCATGTTTTGAGTTCACCGTTCCTTGCGTCAGACGTTAGTTTATTCATTCGTGTTATATTCATTATTTTTCTGTGTATAGACAGTAATAAATGTAAGTTAGAATTTTGTGCCCCATATTTTAATAGCAGATATATATACTTAGTTTGAATTATGTGTGTGAATGTGATTTTGTTGAGTTTACATGATTTTCGCATTCAATGTTCTTCGATATGCGTATTGTTTTTGGTTAATATTATTTCAAATTCATTTTTTTAATGTTTAATTTGGGGTTCGCCTTATGCTATGGTTATTATGTATTGGGTTGGGTTTTATGTATTTAAATGGATATATATATATATAGGTTAATATTAATATTAATATTATTATTAATGTTAAGATTAATATATATATATATGTATATATATATTGATTGTAATAATTCAATAGGTTAATTATTAATTAATTTGTTAATATGATAGAAAGATAGTTTACATTTATTTATATTATTTAAAAGATTCGTTGAATGTGGTGTTTTATGAAAATAAGTGTAATGGTGAAAAGTAGAGATAAATTGGATGTTATTAATTAAATGGAGTTCTTGTGTTACTGAATTACATTTTGATGAGAATTTTTCCATGCTTTGAGATGTGCCTGATGATATTATTTTGTTAATGATTCTTTTGAGTTATATCGATTCATGTATTATGGGTTTTCTTTTATTTGGGGGTTTATGTCTTGCAAGGAAACCCTAGAGTTTAACAATCCTATTTAGGAACCTAAGTGATTCTAGAGGTGGGGTAATGTGGTTACTCTTGATTTCAAATTTGAATTGGATTTGTGATGCTTTTGGATCAGCTATACATTTGGATTGTACCAGACTATGGATGTGCTTCCTTGTGGTTTGGTGAGATGGTCATGCCTCACATTTGGTTGTTAGTTGATTTAGTTCTCTATGTGGGTACAATCCTTGATGTTATTTTCTTATGGTGGAATGTTTAGAGGGAGTGGCTCTAAGTGGGTGGTCAGTGCACAAAGGGGCCCCAGGATAGCCCTCGTTAGAGTGAATTTAATAAGTGATAATTTAATTAATTAACTAGGGGGTGGGTAGTAACACACTAAAAAGATAATTGTTTCCTCATCCACCTTCTAGTGCTACCATAGACAAAAGGGGATTGAGAAGTCCGTGGTTGGCAAGATTGTTGTCTTGTCTTCACGAAAGGTAATGATTCTGCATGAGAAACCCTATGGGGCGGTTCCTTGAGATATGTAGCTTGGAAAACCATAGATGGAGGTGGTACCTTGTGATAGGTAGCTTGGTGAATCCATGTTAAGCCATGCGATGACACTCTCCTCTAACATTCTTATTTATGTTGTCTTTTGGAAATCCTCTTGAATTGGTCACTTGTCTTATATTGATGATTTTTGTTTTTGAATTTGAGTGGCCTCATGTGTTGTATGATTTTCATTAGCTGGTTGTGAGTCTTTATCTGGATGTTCTTGGTCGGGAACCCTTCTTTAGCGACTACTAGCATGGGGTGGTCAGGTGGATCATGCTTTGCACCCCGTTGGGATTCTCTCTTTTATGCAAGTTCATCTTTCAGTGTTGAGTTTGTAGTAGCAGTTGATTCTTTGTTCATGTGTTCCAGATTTATGTACTTATGTTATTCTTATCTTGATGTATCACTCCCACCTAGTTGGGAAAGTTTTGTATATAATTGCATGTGGTGCTATAGTGATGTAATCTCATGTTGATGCATTGTACTTTTACTTGTAAACTTGGTTATGAGAAGGATTTATAATGATGTTATAACTTTGGATATTATTCTATTTTATGTCTCTATTATTGTTATTGATGTAATTATATCTATGGATGTTTGAATGTAGGGTTCATGTAATGGTTAGTTAAATGTTCATGCTGTTAAGGGTTAGTTCTTAAGTAATAGCCTCGTGTACCTCAAAGGATTAAGTCATGCAAGTTGAACAATGGATACATTGAGTTAATTAATGTTCACTCCTTTGTCCTTATAAAAAAAAAAAAAAAATTGGTTGCATTTTACTTAATTCCTTTGGGGTTGCATGGTGGGGCATTATAGCTTTTCTCTAAAGCTTTCAACATCCACGACCTTAGGTTCAGTGGCCTCTTCCTCAATGAATTTGGCATATTTAGATTTAGCCAACCTTTGACCTTCATTTATTATCCTTCTCTTCTTTAACGGTTGGGCCCCCTCAACACCTTCAATAATCTCCTTCGATGGTTTCCTTGCCTTAGCTATTGGCTACCTCTTTTATTTTCCTTTAACCTGGCTTCTAGTTCTTCTTCTAATAAAAAATTGTGACTTATCTCCCTCTTCCTCTGATGGGAACTCAATTGTATCATCCTTGGTGATTTCTTCTTCTTCTTCTGAATAAGACTCAAGTTCTCCTATCAACTCATAAGTGAACTTTGTTCCATCTTCCTCTAGCTCCAAAATCTTGTGCTTTACCCACAACTTGGAATATCTCAGAACAAGAGAATTGATCACATTAAGGTGCACCATCTCTTCCTTAGACCAATTGATGGGGGAAGTCACTTATCCTTGTACTATTCATAATCATGATGTTGCAAGAAGTCTCAATCATCATCCACTTGGTTTGGTACTTCTGCAATTCTATGCAATCTGATCATTTTCAAGGATAACCCTGATCACCTTCTTCTAATCACTTCAAACTCATTCCTATAATTAGCCCAATAGTCCTCTAAGTGAATTTTATGCCTATATTCTCTATTTTCCTATTTCCGGGCCACACCATAGGGGTAAAATTTGTCCCTATTTGTATTTGAATCCAAATTGAAATGCACCATTTCCTTTTTAGTGTAATGAGCACTAAATGGAAGGACAAGCCTCCAAGACTTCAATCCTTAAAGGAAATTCAAACCCAAGTCCTAGTTTGTGCATATCTTTCACCACTGTGTCAAAAGCCACCACTTTCCTAGCCACTTCTATCAGGATGAGTTTATTGGTTGGATATCTAGGTAGTCTCAATGGTACTACTAGTGATCCTTGTATTTTGACATAAGAAGACTTTTGAAATTGGATAAACCATTAACCATATTATCTTTTAAATTCCATTGCCTCAGGTGAAATTCTGACATGCAGTGCATCTTACAACAATCTTGTGATGTACATAAAGAATGCATTATTTACCCTCCTATAGTTAGAAGTATTGAATTAGAATTGAGAAAATAAATCACATATTATGTTCTAGCAAATAGTTCCTCTACAACTTGACCCTTTATATTTATTCTTTTTGGAAAGAATGTACACCAAATAGGAGATCATGGTGAACTTCTTGGTGTCCTATACACCTCTTAATTTCTCATATAAATTTTTGCTTATAATGAATTCCCAATGGTAATGTGTCCCTTTCACAATTTGGGAGATGATGTAAAACATCCAACTCCTAAATATAAAAGTATCGTCCAACCCCATTGCTCTTCCAAAAGAGTTATCATATCATTGTACTCAACTTTGAAATCACTTCTATGAAATTGTTTGGGAAATTTTGAATAATGTGACTTTGGCTTTGCAATCCAATTGTTGTCCATCATCAATAAATCCCTATTAGGATATTTTGTGTAAAAGTCTTTAGAATTCTTGATGTTAATCTTCACCAACCTTTTATGTGATCTAATTTGAAGGTCTCTGCTATAGATTCCTCTATTAAGTTGGTCATGATTCTTCCTTGAGGCCCAATGATAACTCTTTTGTCAGAATCATAATGCTTGGCACATTCAATCACTAGCTTTGGACACAACAATGTGGGTGGAAATCCTACTGCTTGGACCAATCTTGTATAAGTAATGATTTGGGCTAGTTTAGATGGTGCATCCCCAAACATCCTTTGCTTGAAGTCAACATAGTCTACATGTCACATATTAGTATCACTAATCTTAATCCATGTTGAAATGATCTTCAATTCAAGCTAGATGCCCTTGAAGTCATACTTCATCTTTTCCACTTTGGTATGAGGTTCCTCAAGACTAGCCTTGAAGATTTTTTCATGGATCCTTTTGTTGGGCTAGTCTCAACCTGCATCTATTTGAAAGAGGCAATAATTATTATGGAATTAGGTACAATTAAACATTAAAATAAATCACATTACCAAGATTACCATGAGAACCCATGAAAATCACATAGTCAATATTTAAATAATCATAGAAACCATAGAATACCATCATAAAATAATATAATTAAGCATTACAATATTTCAAGATTTTCCATACTTTTGGGATTTCAAGCAAGGATCGATTTTGGGGAATCTTCCCTTAAGCAGATTCTCTGAAGCAACATAATCTAGCTCAATTCAAGTTAAAATCCCCATCACCATCATGAGATCACTTTACTAACACAATAGAGATCAAATTAAAGAATTCACCTCCATCCAACCAAACTTTGGAATTTTGGGGTCTCGATTAATTTCAAATAATTTGAAGGTAGGAGGATTCTCCAAACACCTAGACATTCGAGGAATCCGGAGGAAGATAGATTTTTTGAAGAGTTCAATTCTAGAAAAGCCCAAGTAACCTCTCATTCATTAACTTCACATAATACATCCATTTGAATAATCAAGCCAAATTAATGCACACATTCATTGCTACTCACAAAGTTCTAGTTTTCTAGCCTTCTATGGATTTTGGAGAATTCGTAGGTGGACAAATTTTTTGAATGTCAAGATACTTAGAGAATCAGTGAACCAAATTTTTTTTGAAGGATACCAACTCACCCTAATCTAACTTAAAACATTCAGTTCATGTCATGTAACCACTCCTTGACCACACCTAAAGTCTTCCTAATGCATCAACCCCAAACCTAGCACATTTCAAACTTTTGAGGGTTCAACAGATTCAAAGAATCCAAACTGGCATGGATTTTATTAAGGAAATAATGTTTAAAGAATCTTCCTAGGGACAATTTTTTTGAAGTTCATCATTCACCCTTTTGTTTGTCTAGTCTTTGAAAAAATCCAACTCTCGACTAATAAACCTACAAAATTTCCTGAGGACTTGAACTATGAACATCATCATAACATATTTGAATTTGCCAACCAAAGCTAGGGCAAGGGTAAATACAACTAGGTCTTAATAATTCAAATGTCATCTATTAATAATTTGATTTGAATTTCAATATTTGTAGTTAAATACCATGGTTGCAAACCCTAGTTCTTATAAAAAGTTCACGTGTCCTAGTTTTCTGTTGTAGAAAACTTAAAAGAGGAACCCTAACTGTAGACACCTAAAAATGGTCTGGAGAATCTAATTAATTGAATACGACTTATTTGATTAATTAATCTTAAATTCTTCTACTTAGTAAATAAATAGAAATATTTATTTATATTAAGTTCATTTATAATTCTTCTATTTTTCTCTCCTAATTAAATAAACAAAATTAAAAACTTTGTTTTATTTAATTATTATCATTTTTATCACATTATTTCTCTCTTAATTAAATAAACAAAATTAAAAACTTTGTTTTATTTAATTGTTATCATTATTTCTTCTATCTTAAAATTAATACACAATTTAAATAAATTGTGTTATTTAAAATCACATTTCTTCTTAATTAAATAAAGATTGCTAAAAATCTTTTATTTAATTATCATTCTCCTTTTAATTTAATAAAACAAACCCTATAGTTTGATTTATTAAATTATTTATTCCTCCTTTTGCTAAATTTAAATAAATTAAAAATATTTAAATTTATGCATAAAATTTGCACTATTCACTCACCAATAAATATTTATTTTTCACCAATCAAATTAATGGCACTGCCATTCACGGGAAAGCTTCAAGAAAAATTTGCAGGAAGTTCTCTCAACAACCTTCCGCCCACCTTCCCTTTTATCTTGCCTAGTGTTTTCATGGGGAGAAACCATTCTCCATGATCAGCTCCTTCTTCTCATCCCATGCCTTTGGATTCTCCAGAGGAAATCACAGCCCCTCATCTCGGTTTCCTGTGCAATTGTGTTGCTGTGAAAGCTATAAATACAACTCTTGGGCTACAAGAAAAGGATCCCAACGAATGCAATCTTACTCTGCAGGTTTCCAAAGTGCTCAAGCATCCGAACTATCTAGCATTGAAGCAACCATCCAGCATCCATCAAACATCAGCATTTGCAGTCATGGCTGCCATTTAGAATAGAGCTTGCACATTTAGATGACAATAGAATAGCATAATCTCATTTCTTATTCTCTAAGTGTCACTTTAATAATTTAATTAGCTTACAAATCTGAGAGCCAAGTAAATTAGAGAAGTCTTTAGAGTTAGAGAGCAATAGGATAAATTTCTGTAGATTTTGTAGTTTAAATTAGTTTAAATTTCTTAATCTTAGATGCAAATATCTTATTTAGAAGAGTAGATGCATAGTTTAATTCATTTTTCCCCTTCTACAGCTTACAATTTGGCGCCCACCGTGGGGCTTTACCCCATATTTTGCTAACTTTTTGAAAATCATGTCGTACAGGAATCGGCGTGAAAGTTTTTGCGGGATCATGAGTTTTTGCAGCGTGCCGAGGGTCTGTTTCAGCGCACCGAGTTCCTTTTACAGCGTGCTTAGTTACTGTTCCAGCGCACTCGGTTACTGTTCCAGTGCGTCGGGTTCCTGTTCCAGTGCACCTGGTTTCTGTTCCAGTGCGCCATATTTTTATCTTTAAAAGCATTTTTTTCATCTGGATCCGACGCGTCCGCGGCCAGATTTCTTTTCTGTCTTTTTGTTTGGTTAAAATTTACCAATCCTAGGATAGAAACAGTTAAAATTTACCAATCCTAGGATAGAAATGGTTAAAACTTACCAATCATAGGATAGAAATGGATTAAAATTCACCAATCCTAGAATAGAAACGTCACATTTCTTTTTGGAGGTTTAAAAATTGAACATCATGCTTGTCATGGAGCAATATCTCCATTAGAATAAATCACTTATCTTTTGGGTTTTAAAAAGAACAACATTTTTTGCTGTGTTTGGGTGATAGGTTTATGCTCTCCCCTTAACTGGGTGCATCAAAATACCAGACTCACCATTTACTTTATGCAATTTCAAGTTTTCTTAAAACCTTTAGACAGGCCTACCGTAGTGGGAAAAAGTACTCACCCTACAGGAATGACCTGAGTAGGGACAGCCAAAAGCCATGGTATTCCAACCCACTTAAAAATTTATGTGAATTTGGGGAAACCCTCTTTCAACGGAAGTGCGCAGGATAACCATCCCCAAAATCTTTGTTTTAAAGATTAGGAGGTCTCTCGAGGGAGTTTATCCATTTGCCACTCTAAATGGAAACCCTATCTAAGAACCTAGAACTAGAAGCACGCTTGTCAGTTTCTAAACATTGTAATACTCAGCGGTGCAAGGGCGGGGAAGAATCTACCCTCAAGCACTCACCATATAATTGCCAAGGACTGTTTGCTCAGGGGATCCGGTATCCACTTCCGTCACTCTGAGTACGCACCTGGAAAAGACAAAAACATGGGCGCCCTCTAGGGGGTGACATGGCTGTGTGATTCGACGCAATTCCAAGCTGTGGGTCGTTCGAGTATATAACAATGACCTTTTGTCTCTAGGAGTGAGTCTATTTGATGTGTTTTATCTTGTTATCAAACCAGTGAAAATCAAGAAGAATCATTGATTCTTAAGAACATACACTACTTGTTTAGATTCTAGGATTTTAAATACAACCATTCTATTCTTGATTGCTGTGTTTTCTATCATTAAACTCAGATAAGATCATCACAAAAATCCTTAAAATCAAAACACTTGTGGATTTCTCATGATTCGAGATTGGGTATCCACCAAGTTTGTCAAGAAATCTCTTGCAAACGAATCCGAAAACCAAAGAGAACACTTGCATACAAACAACTCCTAAGAAAACAAAGGTTTATGTATCAAAGCAGGAAATTTCTACTCCAACATAGAACTTTTATTCATAGGTATCATGATTTCTCTAGAGGTTATACAGACGACTACACTGTAGCTCCCTTAGATTCACAAGCATATTTCCAAAGAAGAGCTCTTAGGCAACACCACAATCATAGTCAGAGAATTCATCCAGAATACATTCCATAACCAGCCATCCAATATGATACCAAACCCAGTGAGTTTCATAGAATAAGATAGTTTTTCTCTGTCTTAAACCCCTTAAGGTCATAGTTTTAGCGTGCTCGGTATCTGTTTTAGCGCACCCGGTATCTATTTTAGCACGCTCGATATCTGTTTTAGCGCTCCTGGTTTCTGTTTCAGCGCACTTGGTCTCTTTTTTAGCACGCTCAGTCTCTATTCTAGCGCTCTTGGTCTCTATTTTAGCGTGCCCAGTCTCTATTTTAGCGTGTCTGGTCTCTATCTCAGCGCTTTGTATCTCTATTTTAGCACACCCGGTATCTATTTTAGCGCGCCCAGTCTCTGTTTCAGCGCACTCGGTATCTATTTCAGTGCGCCCAGTCTCTGTTTCAGCGCGCCCGGTCTCTGTTTTAGCGCGCCATAAAACCCAAAAAATAGAGAGTTAATAGGACATTTTGTGAGCTTGCCCATATCGAATACAAGGTTTCCATCAGTTCAAAACATTTTTTTTGCATAGTCTAGAACACTTAAGTAATACAAAAAGAAATCTTTACCCCTACACCTAGATCTTGCAGCATCTTGCATAGTGTCATTATCACCAAAATCTGAGATTTTCTGTCAAAAGTTTCCCTATCAAGGATTCTATCATCTTTTCATCACAAAACTAGACAAGACAAAATTAGATTTTTCAACAACCTTGACATTTATCCAATCAAATCAAAGATCAAAGTCTAAAGTAAACCTTTAAACATTTGTATGCCTATCTTCACACGATCAGCATATCAAAAGAGACAACAAGAAGAAAATGAAAGAATAGCAGCCATGGCTGAAGAAAACCCTTAGGGACGATATAGCAACACTGATCCTCTTATTAACTCACATGAGAAAGAAATAACTGCAGAGGGAATCGAGAAAGTTCAACAAGACCCTCATTTCCATAAATTTATGGAAAAGATGCTAGAGCAAGACATGGAAAAGTATCTTCTACTACTAGCTGACAAAGGTGCTAAACTTCCTAAAGACTTTGATGTCAATCAACTCAAGGAAACAACCACACCTAACTCAACTAGTATAGAAAATCCAAATCAAATAGATGCTTTGACAAGACAAATCCAACAATTGCAACTACAATTCCAAAATATCCAACAAGGGCCAACAAAGAGGTATCTATTACAAGACATTTTCCCTTATCCATTTGACTCAAGCATTAACATGATACCATTTCCAAGGTATTGTGAGTACCCAACATACAACAAATATAATGGGAGAACTGATCCATTTGATCACGTACGGGAATTTCGAGCTATGAGCATAGAGTTCGCACACGAGGACTCTTACTTACTACGATTATTTCCAAGAAGCCTAGGAAACACTTGCATGGAGTGGTTTTCTAAAATAGAACCTGGGATTCAATCCTTTGAGGAATTAATCAAGAGGTTCATAACACACTTCTCATTCAACATCCAACATGGGGTAACCTTAAAAGAACTATACAACACCAAACAAGCAAAGGGTGAAAATTTTCTTTCCTTTCTCCAATGATGGAGAAGGCTATTTGCTAAATACCCTAGATCTATTCCTGAAGAGGAGAAGATAGAGATGTTCATTGATAACTTAGTAGATGACATGAATTACATATTGGACTTACAATGTCCATCCACATTTGAACAAATTATCGAAAAGGGACTCAAAATCGAAGAGGCTCTAATCAAAAGAGGAACAATCAAACACTTCATTGAAGGTTCAAGCAATAACCATTCCTCTAACAGCAACAACGAAAAGCCAAGATTTTGGCAAAAGAACAAGAATACTGATACCATGATCGATACACATGCACCTAAACCAGTATTCACCTTGACACCAACTACTACAAACAAACAAAACAATGGTTTTAATGTCAAACAAAGTAGTGATCAAGGAAATAATCAAAACAGTGGAGAAACAAAATCCCAATCATTCCAACGACCCTCCAATAAAAGAAAATTCACACCGTTAGGACAATCATTGGAATCAATCCTCAAGGAACTTTTAAACGAAAAACTCATTCAAGTGCAAGAGGCTAGAAATTGGGACCCTCAAGTCAAACCATCATGGTGGAATGACTTACATTACTGTCACTATCATCAAAATAAAGGTCACATGATTGAAAATTGTTGGCAATTAAAACATGCGGTACAAGACCTCATAGATCAAAAGAAAGTATTCGTAGAGGGCCCTCAAACAAACAAAGATCATACAACATTCAAAAATCCTCTACCCAATTATCAGAAGGGAGAATATTCTTCCGCAAACACCAAAGGTAAAAGCGTTGGTTATGTTTATGATGCAACAATCCTTTGTTTTTCTGCTGCCAAAGAGGAGGAAGAGTTATGCAATCAAATCAATCAGAACAATGACATTATATCTACCAATTTGGTACAACATATGGACAAATCCGAAAACCAAATCAATGTAGTCACACTCAAAGGGAAACAAGAGTACCAACCGGTTAATGCCACAACAAGGGCACAATCCAAAGTTATATTGAAAGGAGCATCAATATCATCCCCATCAGTGGATCCCCCCTCCAATCAATATAATCTCATCGATCAATTGCATAAAATACCGGCACAAATATCAATCTTGGAACTTTTGAAGATTTCCCCATCACACAAAGAGGTTCTTGAACAAGCTCTCGTATCAACTACAGTACCTAACAATCTGGATGTGTGTCAATTCCAAGCTATGGTGGGACATCTATCTGCACCTCATTGCCTTTCATTTTATGAACATGATGATGTATCACTCACCCACCCGCATAATTTCTCCCTTCACATTGAAGTCCTTATCCATAAACATCGTGTAAAACGTGTCCTAATAGATGGAGGGGCTGGTTTAAATATTTGTACCTTAAAGCTGATTCGTGCACTAGGATACTTAGATGAAGCCATTGATACAAGAAGAAAAATCACAATCAAAGCATATGATGAAGAAGAAAGGTCCTCTAAAGGATTGATCATATTACCCATTCAAGTTGGGCCTATTGTCCAAAAAGTGGTTTGCCAAGTCTTAGATAGGGAACTGACATACAACATACTGTTGGGACGCCCTTGGACCCATGATATGCAAGCAGTACATTCTACCTATCATCAATGCCTGAAATTTCCCGTCAATGGACAGGAGGTAACAATCACAGCAGACTACAATGACACCCAAGCTTGCCATACCTTGAAGACATCTCAAGATACATTCATACCTAACAACAGAGAAGTTAGCACAACAGATAGTGAGCAACAGCAGAGCTTCATTTCAAAGTGGCTTCCAAAACAACAAAAATCACAAGAGATAAGGGTGGCACAATCTAACTCTTCAAATGTTGAAGAACAATTGGCTCCACTCTCACATCAATTCACCAAGGAAGTGCAGATAAGTGACAAAGGAATAAGTGAATATGGTGTTGGACACTCATTTCATCTATCACAAATGTTACCCTCCTTACAAACATATGGATAGCCATCTACAAACACCCACACTTCAGAACAATCTACAACAGCATTAGATGGCAGATTTGTAAAAGCTGGGAGCTTAGATGAAGAATCAGAAGATAAGGCCATACTAAACTGGCTTTATAAGGATGAGGAAGCCCCCGCTTCCACAAGTAACATCATAGAGACAAATCAATATGGGAAAGGAAAAACTATTCTTGAGAAGATGGGATATTCAGGACAGGGACCTCTTGGGTTAAGGAAACAAGGCATAACAGAACCAATCTAGCCTCTTACGCTCCAACATAAGGATAAAACTGGACTAGGATACACAGAAAAAGCAAGAGCAGAAATCACCAATAAAACTGTGGAGCGTATTCTTAAAATAAGAGATAATTCTGAAACAGATTCAAATGAGTATGAGTGGGACAACTTATCAGAGGTTTCCTATGAAGATATTCACGTTGACATTATCAAAAAGTATACCCCCAATCACGAGGAGGGTCAAAGCTCAAGTTTTAATCCTATTGTCTTTGAAACACAAAATTTCGATGACTCTAGTGAAGATGAACGGACATCGATTGAGATAAATGATGTGGAAGAAAATACCTTTGTAGGCCTCGACATAACCACCGACAACCTGGACAACATTTCTATCTGAGCTTTCACAATCGCCAACCTCAACCCATCTAATGATTCATTTCCTTTACTACATCCCGAACTTATCGAATGGGAACCCCAACATCCTATCAATCTCCCTATTTTTGACAATGACTCCTCCATTATTAACTACCTTTGCTATGAGGAATCTGATACTTGTTCTACCAATACTTCTTTTAATGACGCTTTTAGGCAGGAGGATGCCAAGCCTTCCAATTGCAAAAATATGAAAGAAAAAAATGGATCTAATGGTGAAAACCATTCTATGGCAGTATTTGATCCTAAAATAGTAAAAATAAAGAACGCATCCGATGGCGAAAACCTCATTGAGGCACCAAAGGATGGAAGGTTTGACATCCTCCCACAACATTACCATGAAAGATCATCAGTGTTGATAGAACCCACATAGTCTATTAATATTGGCACAACAGAGAAAGCAAGAACCAGATTTTATCAAATTCTTTGAAGAACAATGCATCAATTTTGCTTGGTCATA